>BHFT01008865.1:0-27426 GCA_004320025.1 Laticauda laticaudata
CCATGAGTATGACTTCTAACCAGTTCTTAGTAAGGCATCCACAACTATTAAAAAAGGTGTTTCGCCTTTTTGCAGCCCAGCAAAGTCCAATATGTAGTCTCGACCTGGGCCCCGGGAATTTCCCATTCCCTAATGGTGCCTTGGGGGGTATTGATAGGCCCTCGATTTTTGACAGTCATGGCATGTATAGACCACCCAAACGTTCAATGTCCTTGTCCAGCTCCGTGTGGCACCAGAATGTAACTTGGCCAGGGCTTACCTTAGCTATGCCTGGTGCCCCTCAGCAACATGCACAAAACATCTTCAGGAGTTTGTTTTGGTATAACCATCTGTCATCCCACAAAATACAGCCCTCCCCCCCCCCGTCTCGAGGAGAAAGTTCAGTCTGTCGGGTGCGAAATGCTTAAAAAGTCTCAGTTTGCTTCTCTTGCCGGCCAGCCCTGAACGACCAATGCAGGATGCGAGCTGTCAAAGGGTCTTTGGGTGCTCTTGTGACATTCTGCTGCAGTTAGTTGTAGTGTCGGCAGGCCTCGAGTTGGAGTGTTGGAAACCGTGGGAGCTGGTCACCTTCTGTGATGGGCAGAGGAATGGGCTTAGAGCGTTTGGCATGGTATGGTCCTTTCTGGACGGTGGGATCAGCGTGTGGTGTAGCACGAGGAATTCGCACCTTCGTCCATTTAGATGACAGAATGTTCGGGGTTGGCTTGTTTTGCTGCGTAGGATTCCCTACAGGGGTTTGTGATCAGTGATGATCGAAAAGTTCTGTGCGTAAAAGTACTCATGGAATTTTTGACTCCTGGCAATGATTGCGAAGGCTTTCTCAGTTGAGTTGGCTGTAATTGCGTTCTGATCTGGAAAGATGTTTTTGAATAGAAAGCGGATTAGTATTCGCTGCTGTTCTGGTCAGCTTGTGGCTCAAGATGTGCCGATTCCAAAGGTGATGTCACAGCGTGACCGTCAAAGGCGTGTATTGCTATACTGCGATTAAAACGATGTTAGATGTTAATACTTTGATATTTGAAATGCTGCTTGTCCAGGTGGCCCCAGTTCCAGATAGTTTTTTTGTTAACAACCGATGTTAAGGTTCTGCAATGGTTGCCTTATGGGGCAGGACACATTGTAGAAATTTATTGAGACTTAGGAATGCTTGAAGGTCAGTTTTGTTCCTAGGTCTAGATGCGTCTTTGACTTGCTTATCTTTTTTTGTGGGATGTATCCTTGTTCATCTATTAGGTAGCAGAAACTGTGACCCTGTGTTGGTTTGCTAAATTACATTCTCTCGCTTTCCCTTAAGGCCTGCGTCTTCTAAATCTTCTTAAGACTTCTTTTAGATTTTCTCTCTAGTTGGTTAGCATTTTTTATTGAGACCAGAATGTTCATCAACAATAAGGACGACTCCCTTGATTCTGTTTAACAGATGCTCCATGAGGTTTGGAACATGCCTGGGCAACGCTAATGTGAATGGAGATGGTTTACACTTGAAGGGCCCTCTATGTGTCACAATAGTCTGTGCCTCTGCGGGTATGAGGGTAACGGTAGTGTTGGTACGCTTGTGTGAGATCAAGCTTCAAAAAAATTTTTTCGTCCCCCTAGGGAGTGCAATAAGTGTTGCACTTACCGTACTGGGTATGCACTTTGTTGGAGCACATTGTTTATGGTTGCCTTATTAGTTCCGCAATGCGCATGGGACCATCTTGGTTTGACAGGAGTCACGATATATACCCACCTGGCAGGTCGATTGGCTCTAACACCTCTTGTGCTATTAATTTGTTTCATTGTCGTCAATTTTTTGGTTTTAAGGCGAAAAAGACGTCGTCTGCTTTAACCGGATGGGGGCTATTTTTGGTTCTAGCTAATGACAATTGGGGTCCCCTTGTACTGTGCCTAGGGGTCCCGTCGAAACATCTGAATTCTTGTAACAGGCTCTCTTCCAGTGCTGCAACAATGCAGTTTATCCCGGTATCCCGATCCCCAGGGCGCGAACCAATTCATCCTAGCAGGCTAGGCAATCACGGTTGATGTTGGTCAGAGGCAAGATTTTCGGCATGATTTCTTAAATTCAACGAGAAATGTCCAAGGCCAACTACCGGGATTCGATTTCCCTGGTAGTGCTTTAAATCAGTCTTTGTTTTTGTTAGTTTCTTTTTGTTTGATGTCTGGTTATCAGGCGCCGGATGTATTCCAGGATACAAGATAAAAAGATCAGAGTCGACTTCCATCTCACAGGGCTTTCCTTCGATGTTCACCTCTATCCAGACCTTTTTTTCGTTTGCTGCCCTGGCATTTCGATTGTTATACGTTCTGGTGTATTTCTCTCGTTGTTGACTGGTTCTTTTGCTTCGTTCCATCTGTTCTGCTTGTCTCCTTCATTGCCTGGCGGAGGGGGGTTGCTGCCGATTGTTACCCGTCTGTGTATTTCCTCTCTGTTTGCTGGTTCTTTTCTTCGGTTCCATTCTGCTTCTGCTTGTCTCCCTTATGCCTGGGGGGGGGGGTTGCTTTGCCGAGTTCTTTTTAGGACTATAGCTCTTTTTGTTTTCGGCAGACCCTTTCGATGTGTTACAAGCCCTACAGATGCATCTAGGAACCTGCATTCAGGTCGTGGGTGGTTGCCTCGCATCCAGCACACTGAAACTCCGGCCTGTTTCTTCACTTTTTCCGCATTTCTTGTTGGTTGCGAATTCTAGTGGACATCGTCATTTGTCATCACAGTGTCACTCTGGATTCGAGATCGTTCATAGTGGGCGGTCAACTGTGGGCGTTTCTTGTTCCCTCTGCCTGTCTCTAGCTTGGTTTGGCAGATCTGGATCCATATTCATTTGGCGCAGTAGTGGCGTGCGGATTTCTTTGCTGCTTCGGTGCGGTGCTCTGCATAGCCTCAGCCACGGGTTAGGTTTGGTCTATCAGCGCTTTACTCTGAAGTGATAGCATCCTTCAAACGAAGACCACGCGGTCCCTCATGATCATTCGATGTGTCTCAGGGCTTGCTACAAAATCTCCTGGTTTCATTCTTCTTTTTTGCGTCTCTCTTGTAGAATATGTCTTTTGTCAAGTTGGAGGACCCACAGGTTGCATAATGTGCTTTAGAGCATTCTGTTCAGCTCGGCCAATTCATCTGTTTGTCGTCTCTTGGTTTGGCTAGCTCTTTCACCATTTTAAAGAAACAGAACTCATCACATTTGGTGTAAGGAAGACAGCCCTCTTCTTGGTTCAGATTTCTGCAGTTTCATTGCTTCAAAAACATAATAAACGATCGAATATTACGCGCCCAATCCTCCTCATATCAGCGTTGAATGGTGCGGCAGCGCATTGTTTCCCGGCCATCATCTTCCTTGCTCAGTTCAGTATCACTGCGTGGCGTTCGAGTCTTGCTCTTTTACGAGATTTCCCACTTTAGTCGCCAGTGTTCCCGCTGGAAATAAGTTTGCGCGAGGATTTTGGGTTCCCACAACAACTTCTTTTCATTTAAGGCAGTAAAGCGAAGGGTAATGGAACAACAGGCCCAAACCATGGCAGCCTTTTTATAGCGGCTTGCTCACGCTTGTTGGGCCAATGACACCACTTTCAAATGTTCCACCGTCAGGCAGGCCAAGATTCGATTGGTTCTCTAATGGCCAATCAGAGAATGAGAATGGCCTTTTTGGCCAATCAGAATAGGGAACTTGGAGCCTACCAAGTTCCATACACAACAGAAACAACACAGGAAGTGGCAGTTACCAGTTTCATAGCACTATGCCATAGTCTCTTGAGACTGAAGGATGCCAATTCATTGTCCAGTCTTACTCCGTTGGGATCTTTTTGTGCTTGCTCCATTTTTTCTCATCAAGCAAAGCATTGGACTAGATGATCCATAAATCCAACTGCACAATTTCATTCTTTAAGTTTTTTTAAAAAAAGTTTGATTTCAATATACTTCCAGGGGACTTCCAGGGAAGGTGTGGAGAACCTAAGACTGCTCTGTAAAATGAGAGCCAATGACAATGGCAAAAATAAAGGAAGCAGTGGGTAGATTAGTTTTTTGGAACCTTTCTAGATAGTTGCCCCTTGCAAGAAGTAGCTTTCTGTGGGTTTGAGTGCCAGAAGACAATGGGATTAGCTATTTAGGTGTATCCATGGCACAGCCTTTTAAAGGCATACCTTATAAGTTTCAGAAATTACGTATTAATCATCTAAAAATATTAGAAAACTTTCAAACAACAAATTTGAAAAGTTTTCACAGGAGGAGTTTATCTTCAAACTAAACAAAAATTAATTACAATCTTAAGAACTTAAACAATTTGAAATATATAGTAAAAATAAATAAGATTTTGATCTAAGAAAGTTATAAATGGATTACAGGTCCAGATAAATTTGGAAACTTGACTTTTACTATAAGATTTTGGAATTAATTATAAAAATAAGCCACTTTTTGTGTAAAATAGATTTGCTTTGGCTATCCTAGCAATTGCAAGTCATAACAAAAAATATATGATTTTTCTAGAAATTGGATACTGGAAAGGACTAAAATTTCAAGTAGAAGAAAAACTAGCAGCATGATATAGGTTAATACTGGGACTTATAAAATGATACAAAATATTATAATATTGGAAATATTAAAGGAGATTTGAAGAATAGAGCCAACAGTTAGTAACAACAATAACAATCATGTCAGAAATAATTTCTGCATTTATGGATAGACCATGTCCAAAAGATATTAAGTTAATGACAGAAGCAAAACAAATTTTATCAAACAGGATAAAGAATGTACAGAATGTGGAATTAAAATGATAAGCCAAGATAATGATTTAGAAAAGGATACTTTACTGGATGTACAAAAGAAACTGGCCAAAATTTTAAAAATTAAAAAGGGAAATACAAAAATTTTCCAGAAATGACCTGAAAAGCATGTACTTATTGGATCTGCAACAGAAGCTTGTTAAAGTTTTGAAGAAATCTGTACATTGGGATAAAGAAGAATTGAAGATAAATAAAATCCTACAAAGTATATGATTGAATTAAATATCAAGTGTTAAAAGTAAAAGGAAGGAATATACAGTTCTTGTATATTCCTTCCTGAATATACAGAATATACAATATTTGATCAACATTAAAATAAGACTTTCTTTTTTTTTTTTTTTTNTTTTTTTTTTTTTTTGCAATATTCTGGTAATTCCTTATAGACTTTTTGCTGACACCAGGATTGAAAAGTTGATATTTTATGGATTTGCTTATAGGTAAGTGATAGGATATGGAAATAAAAAGTTATATGTTTCACCTTAAAAGAAGTGAAGAGTTATTAAATTTGTTTATCCTTTGTGATGAATTTTTTTATTACTGTAATTAAAATGTTTACTAAAATTATTATTTTTTAAAAAAGAGAAACTATTGTTTGACATCATTTTTTCAAAATATCCCAGTGAGCTTAACCATCAATATTTAGGAGAGGAAGACAGTTTAGATAACTCATCCCTTTGGAGCATTAAACAACATCTTATAGTTAGACAGTATCTTCAAATGACATAACAGTAGAGACACCCAATTTCAGATCTGAACACTGGAAACATAGATCCTTGCTTCTAGAAGCTGTAATATTGTTCAATCATTTTAATGGAAACCACATTTGAATATGACATCCAGAGTTGAAAGGGCATTACATCAATCTTCTGAACAGGATAGTTGCTTTTTAAATGACACTCATGTGATTCTATAAGAAATTGTCTGTGAAGAGTGCACCTCTTTGAACTTGTAATCCTCAATAGTTTACAAAAGCATACTTTTTATATGTTTTCGTAGGAAGAGCAAGAGCATAGAGGCAGTCTTAAAAATAAAAGACCATTTCTCTTGCTCCTTCTTCCATGACATGATTGGGGGCAAAAATGTCATGTTGTTGTAACATTCCCAGCACTGTCATTCCTCAACTGTCTTTAACTGACAGATCGATGAAAAATGTTGTGTGTTCCTCTTGCTCTTATTTTAAAAAAGCGGAATCTAAATAACAGGCTGCAATGGCATTTCCCCCTCAATGTTAATCCATCACTATCATCTGAAGCCAACTACTTTGAAGACTGGAGACCATCCATATTTCAATTTAAATGATGCCAAACAGGTATCAGCTTGACAATCTCTGCTCTACCATGTTTGAAGGGGGCTGACAAAATGCGTGGCTTGTTTCTAGATAATTTCCTGCCCTGCTTCTCCTGACTTGTATTCAGACGGCCTTTCTCCAAATAGTCAAATCTGTTTGCAGAAACATTTATTATTACAGCTGGTAATATAGCCATGCATTCCTTCTATGGGATTTTACAGTGTTCCCTGTGAGGCACATGTTAATCAATCGTTGTAATAAATATTGAAATATAGTTCTCAAAGGGGCATCAAAGACTCCAATCACCAATTTTCAGATGGGAGATAGGTTATGTACCTCTTGTCTATCCCAAAGGCAGTTGCTTTTCCAAAAAAAATTGGACTTTCTTAGTTTTTTTTTTCCCTTGAAAACATTTCACTTCTAATCCAAGAAGAAGCTCAAAATGTTTTCAAGAAAACACACAAGGATGTTCACTTGCCCTTTAGAAAAGCACCTTTGGGATAACCATGACCTGAATGATTGAGAATTTCCATAGACTTTTACCTCTTGTCTACAACATTTTAAGGAAATGTCCAATCTTTTTCATCTAAATCTCCAGTGACTAGTTACACAAGGGAAGAGATCAGAATGTGTGTTGTGGAGTAGGAATCATCTTCAAATGGGAACCTGGCTATCTTCAAAAGTCCAGTATTGTTTGCAAGGGAAGGCTGTATGGGAATGCATCCCTATCATGACATTTTGGTAGAAGCATTCCAAATTTTCATTCCCTTTCCATTTTTCTTCCCAATTGACACCTAATCTTCTGACTATGGCTATGGTCATTTTAAAAATATTTTTATCCTTTAGTTTACCCTCTCCCCCAGTGTCATCTCCTTTGTATAGGTATTTCTGAAAAGCTGGGAGTTCCACTGAATATGCTAATACCTTTCTTGAGATTTTCAAGAAAATGGGTTCATTTTGACACCACCTGAATTTGATGTTACATGGAACAGTAGAGTCTAATAAACCCTTTTCTATAGGAAAACCAATTGGTTTTGTTAATAGTTACATCACTTTGATTACAGCCAGGCTCTCATCTCTTCCAAAAGGAACAAGGCATATTGAACAAGTCCACAAACACAGGCATTATATTTGATAAATAAACATGTTTAGAAGGCATGCTATTTTTCTCTTTCTAAAATGGAACATCTTAACATGCCATTTTAAATGCTGAGGTTTAATATAAATATTCTTTTCAGAAAATAGTCTGGATGCAATTTAATACAGTGCAAACGAATATGTGCTAACATATTCTTCTTCCTCCTCCATTGTGACATTTTCTGGTGTGCAGCTAGTTTACCCCTTTGAATGCTCCCTGAATAAGCATGTGAGCATGAACTAAATGGACTGGCACTCTTCCACAATCAAATAACTACTATGTACTAACATTATAATCTCCTGGCTAATTGTACCATTGTCATATGCTAAATAAAATAAACAAATGTGGCTGTCTTTATACAAAGTGTCCTACCTAACCTTTCTCCTTGTCATTCATGTCTTTTCTAACTCAGTATGCATATACATATGTATGTATGTATGTATATATGTATGTGTGTATGTATATATTCATATAGGTATAACAGCACCATGGTAATACAGGGTAAAATCTGGGAGTGTCAAGTTTGATCAAACGTCAAAAACAAAGAGACGGTTTGAATTTCTTTTTTTAAAGTAATATGATAACAATAATGACCTTTTTTTGATGATTTGAGTTTATATGTGAAAATCAAAAGTATCTTTTTTTTGTTTCCGTACAGCTTGATCCTAATAATTAAAAATAATCTGGAGAGGAATTATTGAAAATCCAGTCTCTTCATTCCATTGCTGTCATTCATTTCTTCCTCTGGAAGTTGACATTAATCTAACTACTCATCATGAATCCCTTCTTCTGGGTTTTAGTTAGCTGTTGACAAAACTTTTTATATTATCCTGAATATACAGGTGACTGAAAGAGAGCAAGCATCTTTTATCATCAAAAATTAAGCAAAAGAGAATCTGGAGAAACATTTACAAATTTGTTCAATATTGATTCAGGGAACTAGCATAGAGAAATTGGTCTGTGAGTGTTCCGTCCGGAAAGAAGTGTGCGAGACCGGGTTCCAACAACAAACTCTTTATTTAAACTCACTAAGCAATGGTAACGGAACAAGAGCCCAAGCTGCGGCAGCCCTTTATATAGCGGCTTGCCCATGGCTTGTGGCCAATGACACCAGTTTAAGTGTTCCCGCTATCTGGTGGGCTAATTGGATTGGTTCTGTAATGGCCAATCCGAGAATGGCCTTTTCGGCCAATCAGAATAAGGAACTTGGAGCCTACCAAGTTCCATACATAACAGTGAGTATACTGAAGAACTACTGAATTATTAACAGAAGTCAGCTTTGGCAAGAAAAAATCTTGGCTTCTTATCAGATAACTTCCTGGTATTGTGGCAATTGATTTGTAATCATACAGTTGTCATATCACTTGATGAGAGCACAAATTTTGACAAAGTACCTGTAACATTTTGATTATGATCTTGATGGGGGCTTTTAATGGACTCTCATCAAAGCACAGTATAGTATTGAGGGAAGGGGCAGAAATTTATATTCTGAGCTCTGTAGTCTTTGGTAATTTAGGAATGACCTGAATAGTGAGATAGAGGAAATGTTTATAAAATTTGTAAGTGACACAAAATTGAATTTACTACTTAATATGCAGAAAGCTGAAATACAACTCGAAATACTTTTCACAGGCTGAATACATGGACTGAAACAACAGAATGAAATTCAGCATGAATATAAAATTATCCATAAGAAACAGAAGACATATGTACAAATATAGAACAGAGGATACCGAGTACAGCAATGACACTTATGAAGAAATTCTTAAAATAGTAGGTTTTTTTGCAAACTGAGTATAAATCAACATCATGACCCAAAAACAAAGAAACAATCAAACAGGATCAGATGTAATTGAATTTAAATATAATACAAATATAATTTCTGGGAATTGTGGGAAGTAATATTTCCCCTTTATTCTTCATCGGTCAAGTTCAACTATATTACTGTGTCCAGTTCTCTGTACAAAATCCAACAAGATTCTAGGGTCAGCCAAAAAGATGATTAGGGAAGTACTTTGGAAGGAATGAGAAAGTTTAAGCTTGAGAAAAAGAGATTGAAGGAATTTGCAGTATTGCTTTTTAAAGAATTGTTCTCATGAAGGCCCAAAGCATAGATCATAGAACAATGAATGTCAGTTCCAGAAAAGTAGATTGCAACTGAATTAGGAAACATTTTTTAACAATAAGAGCATTTTTGCAGTGGAACTAATTATCCAGAGGAAGTGGATGTGTTCAAGAAGAGGCAATTGTGGATGCCTTAATTTAGATTCCTGAGGGAGGATTGGAATGGGTTTTTGTTTTGTTTTTTGGACTGAATGATCTAACTAGTCCCTTTCAGTTGAATAGATCTAGTTCTAATATGCTGCTTGTAGGATGAACCTTTTATTGCTACATTATTCTGAAGATGAAGAATAGGGGAACAGGAGAAAGATCAGCGTAAAATAATTAGTGGACAGTGTAACAAATGTGTAACAAAAGGCGATTTTGCAGCAAAAGCTTTACAAGTTTCAATTACTGTAGTGGGGCTGGGTTTCTGTGGGCATAGGCTCAGGCAGCAAGAATTAGGCATTTTTCAATGGCAGAAAGAATTAGAAACTGCACCCACTAAACAGGAAATTCATTTTTTCTGGTTTATCACAAGGTGGCAGAATTCAGCAGGATTATATCAAAACAATTGCTACCAGATCACTTCCATGTTACACAAACATGGATTTTATCCACCTTCAGCAGCATTTATTACTGTTGATTTTTTTAAAAAAGTAATGTTATTAGCATTTTGTTCCCACTACAATTCATGTTAGAACTGCTAGGTTCTAATCTGATTTTAAAAATGCACATTCTATGGCAAGATTTGGAAGTAATGTTTATGCACGTGTGACAGTAGGCCAGGCAAGATTTAATAGTGGGCTGGGCCATCTATTTCAGTACACAAATGGAGTTATATGAATTAAGAAGTTTGAAATTAGGGGAGGAACTATAAATAAATACATCATAATTTAAAATGTCTTGACACACAGATTCCACATACAATTACTTAATCTCCACACAGGCTGAAGGGATTATCTATCCAAATTAGAAAAATCCTTATGTTAAAACAAGTTTCATGTATAAATATTTTTATTTTACCAGCTACATTAGAATTAGGTTATTTACTTCTACTGGCACTGAAATTCTGAGAATGAGTAGAACCTCCATAAATCAATTAGTGCTCCATCCAACAGATACTAGGAGAATACAAAAAAGAGAGACTGCAATTATCCCCTAAGATTTCTATGCTTCTAGAGCACAGGTGTCAAACTGACGGCATCATGTTGCCATCACGTGACATATCACGATGTTTTTCCCCCCTTCATGGAATGGGGTGGGCGTAGCCTGCACGTGATGCATCCAGCCTGCGGGCCACCAGTTTGATACCCCTGTTCTAGAGTAACAAAACCACTTTTACATACTCTGAACATAATAGAAAGAAACAGCATTTTAATTTTATGTATTATTTTATTTTTTAAAATTTATTTGCTGCTTTTTTCACTGTAGGGCTACTTACAACAGTAAAAAGGAAGACATGAAAAAAGTGTAAACAAAAAAAAAGTAAAATAATAGAACAATAAATAAATCAAAAAGAAAACAATGAGAATACATCAATATAATAAAAAAATGGATGAGGGCGAGCAGAGAGCAAGAAGGGGGAGAGAGAGTCTGCCATCAATCCAGCAGCCAAATCCAACATGGAATTCCCCCATTTGGTCATCAAACCAACTGGCAGAGCCTAACCTTCAGGCTCATGCAGAAGGATAGATGAGTGGGGTAATGTCTTACCCTAAAGGTTAGGATATTCTGAGGGGCGGGTGCTTTGGCAGAGAAGGGTCTTCTTCTGGATCCCAAGAGCCAGAATTCTTTGACCAATGAAATTTGTAGTAGGCCCTCTATACCAGCAGAAGTGGGACAGGCTTGGCCTCACTTTCCCATGGCCACATTTTCAGCACATGATGTATGTCTATGGAGAGCCTCAATCATTCAGATCATGGTTGTCCCAAAGGTGTTTTTCAAAAGGCAATTGGACTTTCTTGGTTTTTCAGTTTAGAACTGAAGAAATGTCTTGGATGAGAAGCAAAATGTTTTCAGCTGCCTTTTGAAAAGCACCTTTGGGACATATTTGATGTATGATTTCAGCTACTTGCTAAATATCTCCTCATGAGGGAAACATAGCTAGCTTCAACAGTATTGTTTTTTGCTACAAGTAGTCTTTGATTAATGACTGCCCTCTTTAGTAACTGTTTGAACTTACATCAGCACTGAAAAAGGAACTTTATAATGAATCCTTGTACTTAGGACTATCACAGCATCCTTGAAGTCATATGATGCCATTTGGATGCTTTGCAGGTGATGCACTCTTATAATTGTTGCAGTGTTCAGTGGTCATGTGATCATCATTTGTGACTCTCATAGCCAGCTTTCAACAAGCAAAGTCAATGGAGAAGCTGGCAATAAGTCACAAATTGCAGTAACATAGTGTTATGCTTAGCAATGGAATTGCTGATCCCAATTATGATTATTAAATGACGATTACCTTCATTTTTTAAAGGCCATCAAAGAGGTAACAACTCAGCAGGAGATCAGCTGTGCAAAATGCCAAGTTGCTGCATAGGGTTGAATCTGAGCAATTACATTGTAATGGGATTTTTCTGGAAGTGCTTGATAACTGAAACTACAACCAATGTGGTTGGATAAAGGTGTCTCTAGTAAATAAAAAGTGTAAGAATAATAAGAGAAAGCAGAATATCAGGAAACAGCCTAAATAACTACGGATAGGGTCAGGAAAGTTAAAGTTCAGAATAAGCTTGCCATTTGGCAATGAATACCAAAACAAAACAAAAAAGGATTTCATGAATATATGCAAAAATGTCAAGGAAATGGTCATTTTTCTAATTGGAGAAGATGGCAAAATGGCAACAGACCACTGGGAGAAGGTTGAATTGCTGGGATCTGGATTTCTCAGAAGTTCAATAATTCAGAGCACTGTAAAGAGAGATCACAGTAAAAACTCCATTAAGTTTTCAAAATCCCTTTAGTTTAGCTACCAAAATCACCCTGGACTATTTTGATTAAGTGTGGACTCTTTTGTTGTAAGTGCCTTTCTGCTTTCTTTCAATGATAGGAATTAACTTTCTGAGAATTTAAAGACACTGTATGAATAAAGGATTCTGTGTACCTTTGTGTGAGGCAGGAAAGAGAGTTAATGTTTTCATCACCATTCACTAATGTTAAGAGCTACTGGGAAATTCTGATAACCCATTGGAACAGTGTTGCTGTAACCAGCTTTTTAAGAAGGCAGTTGAAGAATGGCACCAAATGAGGTGCACCAAGCAGTAAAAGAAAGAAAATATACTTTTATCAGACTGAAATAGGAGCCCTGGTGGTGCAGTGTTTAAAGTGCAGTATTTCAGGCAAACTCTGCCCACAACCTGGAGTTTGATCCTGACAGGACTCAAGGTTAACTGACCCTTTCATTCTTCTGAGGTTGGTAAAATGAGGGGTCAATATGTAAATAATGCTTACATTGTAAATGGCCCACACAGTGCTGCAAAGCAAATAAGGCAGTACATAAGCCTAAATGCTATTGATGAATAACTGTCACTCTAATCTCAGTTGTGGATATCTGACTTCACCTCTGATGTAATAGGTGGCAAGCAGAAGAGATTTTACACACCTGGTAATTGCCATTGGATGCTTCAATTTTAAGAGAGAAAAAAATATTTTAATTTCAGTACAGTTAACATAAGAATGTAAAGAGTGCCCTATTGGATCAGATGCATGCTCATCTGGTCCAGCAGTCTGCTCTCACAGTGGCTACAAAAGAAGCCTAATAATCTCTCAGCAGCTGGCCTTCAGAAGTAGTCATTTTGCTATCAAGACTAATAAACACTGAATATTAAGAATGTCTTAAGCTTGTCCTATTTATGAGCTGGGGAAACAACACAAATAAGATATTGCAGAGCTAGATGCAATTCAGGAAAAGTCCTTTGATTCTGCACCTAAATCTGGATATAACAGCACACCTTTTATTTCAAGTATTCTAGGTGCTTAATAGATATTAGTGTACCCATAATCCACATGCACTATACCTAATTTACATTCAGAGTTTATACACTTATTCTAGTTTTTCAAAAAAGGGAGGATTAACTACATGCTACAAGATGAATATTATGTGCAATCTGACTTGCAGCAATGCAGTCTTATGCCTAATTACCTTGGAGTAAGTCATATTAAACTCAAGGTGATTATTTTCTGAATAGATAACTGAATTGCATTGTTAGAATGGATTTGCATAATTTCTAGATTCATGCGATTCATTAGTTTTTTTGGCTCATTGTGCTCTATAAACCCAGCCAGTGTATTTAATTTATATTATACACACTAAGGCAATAAGCTTAATTTTTTAGCTGGTTCAGTTAACCAATCATTTTGAAAGTGTTGAAATTTGAATCTGGAATATTCCCTTCTGAACTATTACCTACTATATAGCTCATAGTTAAAAACAATCCAGTTTTTCTATTGTGAATCCTTTGGGAAAGAACTTGAATATTACAAATATTGAAACAAGATGGGCAATTGTTTGCTGACCCAGAAGTGAGAAAAGTGTATTTGTAAGTTAAGATGCCAGAACAGTTGACATCTTCTTACTGATAAAAAAATGTTCAAAATAACTAAACCACAGTTTCACAAATAGTCCATCTCTGCTCAACTCAAAATTATTTGCAATGAAAACATGTAAAGCATCTCAAAATGGGTCATTCACAGAGCCACAAGGGACAAAGGTGGAATTTACACTCATGTTTTTAAAATAATTGATTGATCTTACAATTCAGTGCATTGTCCCTTGTTAGAAGATAAAGATGGTATTCTACATTTTAGGTGGAAAGTGTATGAAAAGTGTAGCCACAGGGTGTAACAAACTTAATAGGAATTTCATGAATTTAATCTTGAAAAGTCTATTAGTTGTCTGACATTACAGCAGCTTTGAATATTTGAGGCTAGGAAGGTAGAGAATTTTATCAAGTCCTTCGTTTCTGACTTTTATTAGCATTTCCAGTAAGATTAGTACTGTTGAATGCTGTATGAGAGCATCTGCTGTTTTTTTTATCCTGTTTGAAGCATAGTGGATGGGTGTGTTTTTGAGACAAAACAATTTTTCAGTTACATGTTCCATGTTAACTGTGATCACACATTCCTTGGGGAAGGTAGCATCTACTCAAAATGTTGGTTTGTTTTGTTCTAACACTGATTTTGATAAATTCTCACAAAATGTTAACAGGATAGGTAGATGTAGATAAATAAATTTATAAAGGTAACTCTAACCAAACTGGATCTTGAAAAAGATATTGGACGGCTAGTTTGCTCTAATGATTAAGGCATTTGTTGTTATGGGAAAATAAGAAGAGGAAGGAGTATTAGGTATCTTCACCACCTTGCATTAATTATAAAAGTAATAAAGATGGGATATAAATAAAAAATGTTAATCTAATTATTTTTCTTACACTAATATAGATCTTTGGATCTCTTGGTTTCAATATGAATGTTGGGTCAGTCAAGCAGATCTCTTCCTATCTTTTCTTCCAGAAATTCAGCATTTGTAATAAGATACTTATTCAATTTCTTGGCTTTTGTTTCTTGGCTATAGATCAAATGCAGATGCAGATGTAGTTAGAGAGATAGGCTGATCCTTTGCTCTGATTTGATTGGATCCTATGAATGAAGGGTAATAGGGCAAGTCAAAGATCAGCCAAAGATGAAAGGCTAGGAGAAATGAATTCCATCTTGGTTTTTTTCTGTTTTGTTTTCAAATATTTAAAATTGCCCCTTCTGTGTGCTACAAGCTGCAAATGGTCAATAATGCTTCATTTAAAAAAAAAAATCTGTCATTATGTGAGCCAGCAATATTATAAGGTTATATGACAACCCAATGATTAATGTAGGTAATCATTATTAGTAATTGAGTTTCCTCAAACAATACACAATGTTGTATGGTTGAAGATTCCTGTGAATCTTGGCCATTTTTATATAGAATTGTATATGTGTGCATTTGAGAAAAAATACATTTTACATTTACAGATACTATATTGTATATTCATCAGTACACATACATAACTGAATGTATATTCTTTATCAACATTTAATATATCTATGTCCTTCGTCTAAAACTTATACTTCACTTTCCACTTGTTTTTTTAGAAAGATGTCTTCTTTGTGTAAAAATCTTGTGCCGGGGATAGTAAGAATATGGGCAATTTCCCAGGCACAGCCAAAGAAAAGTAGATACCCAAAATATGGTTTAGTGTTACAAATAATAAGATGAATGTATAGATATTTGTTCAGAGTGTTAACATGAATAAATTAACATGGAATTCCAGTATTTATTTCTTAAAGTTGTATTTCAATACACACTCACTATTATTGGTAGTTATCTATAGTGGACAAAATACATGCAGATGAGGGTTGATTTTCTCTTTGATACTCCAAAGAAGTGAAAGTTGGACCTCAAAGAAACAAAATGGAGAAAGTATTGGTATTTTGAATATTTGAGAAGACTAGGGAATACCATGGATAAAGAAGAAAACAAATATAGCATTGAACTAATCAATCTGGGGTTCTCACTTGAAGCACAAATGATAGCTCAATTTTTTATATTTTGTATACATTATGTGAGGATCCAGCTCCCTTGAGAAGTTCATAATTCTGGTAATGATGAAAGAGAACAGAAGAAGAGGATAACAGATACAGTTACAGGGATAATAGGAACCTAATTGGGAGATCTGAAAAACCATGTTGGAACAAATCACATTGGACAAGATCTGTTTTTGAGTTGCTAAGAGTCAGCACTGATTTAATGGCACATAATCAAGTGCAACAAGAGTATTTTTAAAAGCATCAGGAAATCTCACTTCATTTGGAAATGCAGCATATTTTAAAAAAAAAAATATTCTAACAACCTCAAAGCTCCAGCTTGCTTTTCTATTTGTGGCATTCCCCTCACTTCATTCTTTTGGAAAACTGGCTTCAGACCAATGATTGGTATGTCCAAAAATTATTTAAGGAATTCTTCTGGAAGAAAATTTTTAAAAGGAGATTACAACATAAAAATATTTGTATTGATGTTTGCTTTTTCATTGTTTAAACATCAAGTTTAGACTTTACTAAGCCTAGAATTAACTGCTGACTATTTGTAAACACTAGTGATTGTTTACCCTGGGCCAGCGGTGGCTAACCTTTTTGGGCTCCTGTGCCAAAAATTGCCTGCAAGCCAGCATGCATGCACTTGCATGCCAGCATTCAGAATGCAATGTGTGCCCCCTCCCCATGCCCCCTGCGCATACACGTGTAATCCCCTCTACTACTCCTTTACCTGCACTGTGCCTCACAGCTGATTTTTCAGCTGGCTTGAGGCCTTTTTTGGCCTCCCAAAGGCTTTGAAAAACCTTCTGAAAGGCTTTTCAGGCTGAATTATAGACCTGTTTTGTAACTTCCGGTATTACAGGAAGTGATGAAACGGGTCTATAATTTGGCCTGAAAAGCCTTGCAGAGGCTTTTTCCAAGCCTCTGGGAGGCTGAAAAAGGCCTCAAACCAACCTCCCCAAAAAATCAGCTGTGAGGCGTGCACATGTGCATTGAGGTAAGTTTGCCTGCGACTCACGTGCCAATGCAAATGGCGTGCCATAGGTTTGCCATCACGGTCCTAGGCCAATAATAAAAATCAATATTTATGGGAAAGTAGCTGTGTATATTTTGGTTTTCTGTCTGTCTTTCAGAGGGGCCTTAAAATGTTCTTCCTACCTACCTCATTTCGGAAGAAAAATCAATGTGAAATGAAGCTAGTAACGAAACAATTAAGCTCTATAAAGCATTTTTATGCTTTCTTTCGCACACATATATAGAGAGATACACACAAAATCCTAAAACTTACATACCTAAATGTGTTAATTCTATTAGCAGACTAACTGAAGAGTAAATGAGAACTGATTTCGAATGAATCTTCATGATAAATGAAGCAATATTTTTGGGACACAAGCCAAGTGTTGAGAGGCTGTGGGCTTGTGGGAGGGGGTGGATGGGCTGATGGAGAAAGAACAACAGGAGGGCAGGAATGGGATATCATCTCTTCTAATGTAGAAATGAAATAGAGAAAATGACCATTCCAGACAACTTTAAATATATTTATATTGCTATACTGCTAGCATCACTGGAACAGTTTCTCTTTACATTCATTGATTTGTTTAAGTTAGAAAATGTCCTACAATCATCCCTAATATTAATGCAATGGCTCAAATTTCCATATCTTCTCAGACTACAATAATAATAATAATATTTATTAACAATATTATTAATTATAATAACTGAGAAGTATTATTATCCCAACAAAAATATTTCTCAGTATAGACAGGTCAGCTATTCAACCAGATAACATCCCAAACTTGTGTAATTTTGTATTTATTTAAGCAGCAAGGATGTGTAAAATGTTTCATTCTCAAAATGTTTGGGTATGAAAACAGTTATAAATGTTGTGAGAGTGAAATGAAACACATTTGTTTTAAGAGCTTTGCATGAGACTGGAAGAAAACCAGGTGTGAAATAAATCTTGTATATTCCAAAAAAGTGTTGTTTTGACTGTTTGCATGTTCTGAGCATTACAACTGGGCTCTTGTTTTGCACTTGTGATCTGTTGCCTTTTCCTAAACCTTTTCCAGCCTAGCCAGTACAGCAGCCAGGGCTAGTCTCATTGGTGCTACTATTAGTTTACATTGGATAGTGTGAAGTTGGAATGGAGCATTGAGAGAAAAGTAGCAGTTAAGCAGGCCAGAAAAGAAGGCTGCCTCTCATAGCTGCAGGCTTGCTGGCCCACCAGAAGCATTAGTACTTCCTTTTATTTCAGTCAGTGAAGAAATGAGGATATCTATCTATAGAGACAGACAGACAGACAGATCCACACAGACATTTCCAAATTTTTGAATTTTGTTCTGGGACAGGGGTGTCAAACTTGCAGCGTCACATTGTTATCACATGACATATTGCGACTCCCCCCTTTGCTAAACTGGGGGTGGCCATGGGCAGTGCATGATGCATCCAGCCAGTGGGCTGTGAGTTTGACAGCCCTGTTGGGGAACATAAAACACCCCTGTAGAGTTTTGTTCTTATGAAAAACAACCATCTTGAAATATTTTGACAGGACATTTTGAGCAGGGCTGCTTTATTCCAAGTTTAAGCAAAACACACTTTCTGATTCACATACATCTTTATTCAGCAATTCCTTTTTCACAAATGTACTGGGGAAGTATGAATATCCATGTTCTACTGCCAAAGACACATGATATCATAGAAATGTTTCACTACAGAGAACATTTTGGAATATGCAGCAGAAATAAATTGTTCACAAACTTATGCTTTTTTGGGTTTAAGAGCAATCAGCATTCAATACAAAGATGCAATAGGAGATTCAAGTGATGATAAAGATAACTGTTTTTGTTTCTATTCCAAATTAAGTACCACCTGATAACCTTTATTATGGGTAGCTTCAGTACTGAATTGCATTTTTATGGGGAGGAGTCTATATTTTTACCTCCTTGGCTATCCTCTAAATGCAGGGGTACAATAAAGAAGCACCTTTTCAGGCAATTTAATGTTACCCCAACTAAACTGTGATTAAGAAAGCAAAGGAAAGAGAATATTATTATAAGGCTTGTCTTTTTTTGTATATTAGGTTGTAACACCTGAAGTGAAGTGAAGTTGTTGTTAAATGTATAATTAGATTCTTGTATTCCTGGATGAGATTCATTACCATACCTTGTAATTAAAGCTAGTATTGGCAGTTTAAGCTGTGAATAGAGTTCCCTTCCTTTCACTTAATAGTTTGTACCTTAACTGTTTCAATATCTCATGTTAAAAGATTAAAGGGAATTATTCATAAAGTAATTAGCATGGAGGATCTTCCTGACAATCATACAGATAGAAATGTGCATGTACATATGAAAGTATATACTAATCATATTATCACTGTATGAGTTCACTCATTCTTTATACCAATAATTCAGTTTTAAGGAATGAAATATTAGAAATGTTTCTTCATCCAATCAATGAAATAAGTATAATATTGGACTGTTGCACTTCTTTGGTTTTGCCCAGAAACTGAGAAGACAGAGATGGTGATTAGCATCTTATGTATATGTAGTAACTATGTGGCATTCATATGTTTGCAACTTTGTATCATTGCAACTATATATTGTTCAGGCATTTGATACATTGTATCACTCACGTATAAATCATTGAGCTTCTGTCTCCTTTCAGTGACTCCCTTTTTGCAGGACAACGTACAGGGACAAGGAGTTAAACAATCTGGAGAATAGGCTTACTTACATTGTAATTAGTTTGTTAGCATGCAGCCTTTGTTAAAGCAGAATATCCTGATTGAATTTGTAATCTTGCGATCCTGTCTGACCTTGGAATTATTTGCCTTATCTGCAGCTAATTAAAATCATGTGTATTCTGTCTGAACCTGGGCTTGGACCTAGGCTCTGAATAAAACCATCACCTCTTTTTGAATAGAGCATAATAAAAGAGCGTGTATCCAGACCTTCTGTGCACACTCATTCCTGAGGAATTCGTCTCCTTCGTTTTTTTCCTCGTTTCGCTCCCTATCATAGGTGCCCATCTAATGCGGATAGCAGATACCACATTTTTGGTGACCCCCGACGTGATTCCGCTAAGGGCCGGATACGTTGCGGACGCGCTCATATCTTGCCCGCTCGATGGAGCTTGTGCATCTCCAGGCCTGAAGCGATTGGCACATCATCGGATCTGAAACACGGTCTCGACTGTAAGTATGGCGGAAGAAACTTTTCTCACAACAGACAGAGCATCTGAAGGAATTGAGGGGTTAGTCGCTTCTTCTTTCTAAATATTCTGCTAATTTAAAAAAGGGCTCGCCTGTAAAAATGAAACCTATTTGCTACCTTATTGACTTATGTGTGGCAAACATTGTCCCAATTATCCAGAGAAAGGGTCCTTAAAAAATTTCCATTGGCAAAAAATTGAGTGACTATCTCCATAGTCCCCCTCGTGCACCTATGGCATTTTGGTCACTTGAGGAAAATCTATGGAGGCTTTAAAAAGTCCATATATAAAATAGAAGAGAGAATGTATTTGAATCTCCCCCACCAAGTTATGATAACTTTTCTGTCCTTCAACCCTCTGCTCCCATCGATTCATAAATCATTACGGGAGCCTCCCTCCATCAATCCACTTCTTTAAATGTAGAGCCCTCGTGTCCGAGGTGGGGGGTTTGTAAAAAGCCATTCAACAGCCTTTTTATGAAGGAAGAAATGGATGAGGACACCCTTGCAGGTCCTCTCTTTATCCTATCATATAAGCTGTGCAATCCTCCAGCTCCTCAGTATACCCCCAATGTCAAACAAAATGATAAAGGATTTAAAAGCAGCATTGCCAAGGAAAATGGTATTTCAAGTCTCGCTATGTACAGCGGTCTTTTAGGATCAATAGCCCAAACCAGCGAGCTGATTGATTAAATGCTACCCATAGCTTTCACTCTGTCACTTCTGTTTTGTTTACAGAACACTTCTAACGCCTTTTGTTCCTTCTTTACTCTTCCTATTGAAAAAGAAACCTTAAAAGCTTTTTCCTCTATTCAAGCTAGATATAGGGGACCTTAATGTCCTTCTCTTTGGTATTATGGGATTCTCCAACCAACTAACCATCCCTTGATGAATGACCAAATTAATCTCATTGTCATTATTGTTTATTATCCTTTTTCTATTAATTGCATTCCCTTCTCATCTCGTAATGTTCTACAAACTAACTTGTCCACAGTCCTCTCTCCTACTGTGTTGCTTTATATATCCCGAACTGCTGATCCTGTCAACAAACAACGCCTTCAAAAGAACTGTCATGTGATCCGCAAAGCCCTCACAGAAAATATAATATTACTTGGATTATAAAAGACTTCAAGGCATTCGTTTAAGCTCTACAACCAATTTTTCTCGGCATAGAAGATTTCTACCCACCACTTCAATTCGATTTGGGCAGAAATGCTTGTAGGCTCCACCGCTTACAACTCGCCTTCTCATCGCAACGGAAGCCTAGTCATAGAAGTGTAAATAAATATAGGTTTTTATGTATGCCTGGACAGCCCGCTTTCCAATACTCAGTCCTCTGCCAACGACTCGCTCGATTGCGGGGCCTTGGATTACTTTTGCAAAGCCTTGGTCGTGTGTTTCAACTGGAGCATACTTTATGGATCCCAGGCAGCTAGGGTGGATCTTCATTACTGTTCACTCGGCACCACATGGGGATATTCCATTGCAGTTATGAAAAATTGCCCAAAATGCAACCCAGTAACCATAATGGTTCACGGACCAAGGCAAGAAAAGTTACCCTATGGGACACTGGCTTGAAATGGGTGCCCGCCTAAAAGCAGTTGGCCAGAAAGCATTATGGAAATATTTTTACATTCAACGTCTACGGTTGAACTCCCTCACTCTAACCCGGTGGCGACCACATGAAAGGTTATTTAAATCTCCATTCTTGCAATCCATAACACAGGGAGCTTTAACCCATTGATTCCCTTGATCAAAGCTTCCTTATTGCTTTGCTTGAACTCTCAAACTCATTTCAAGTGCTCCACATGTTGGCTTTTGTATTCTGCCTCTCCACCTTTTTAACGAAGCCTTTCTTCCCAGAAATCCATTGCTAATTCCACAATCAGCTACGAACCTTGCCATTTGGAGGAACTCCCCACTATACTGTTTTCTTCCATCACTGCGGGCGTCGGTTGGTTGCTTGGGAAATATTCCATCCAATTACTCACAATATTGTCATAATGTTTCTAATGGCTATCATTGTAATGTATTATCTTCCTAAGAACCGCCTTGGCGCTACCACATTCATCGGAGGATACACTCCAGTCTACACCCACTTCCAGGAGGAGATTTAACATCACGCCTGAAAGGAATGATATTTACCCCTGGCAATAATTCTGCTGGGCTTGTTCCACCGGTCTTACAGCATGTGTCTATGGATGAACTTATTAAATCCAAATCATTTTGCATTCAAGTTATGCGCTTATACCAAAAATTGATGTGCTATAAACTCTAATTAATTTATATCCTTACAGGCACCCATGCGAATACCCCCTCCAGAGCAAGAGCGGGAATTATTTAGTACTCTCACTTTAGCGTCATACTGCTTGCTCTGGCACCACGGGTAGCAGCCACGGCATTGTAGGGACTAAGCCTGTCTCTGGAAACAAAAAATATACAGGCTCTGGCGGTTCAGCCATTTGATGATGGATTTATTACGAATTGAGAAATCAATTACAGCTTTGCAAAAACTCCTTGACGTCCCTCTCGGAGTGGTCTTGCCAGCAATCGTAGAGGCTTTAGATCTGTTATTGTTAAAACAAGGGGGATTGTGTGCTGCACTTAAAGAAAATGTTGTTTTTTAGCTGATAGCAGGGGATTCGTGTCTGGATTCTATGAAAGAATAAGAAAAACGCTTAAAAGATAGAAGAAAACGAAATTGCGTTAAACATGTATTAATTGGATATCAAGGCTTGTTTTCTATTTTCACCATGGCTTACAACCCTTTTAACTGCTATTGCAGGACCATTACATAATGCATTATATTGCATATGTATTATGAGGACCTTGTTGGTTTTAATAGAATATTGCAATTTTGAAAAATCCAATTATCCTCCATAACTGCTAATGTTAATGTTGTTATTGCAAGCTCATGTTAAGGTCCTTAACACCGGACGAAAAAATTACATTGCTGAGTTTACCACTCCTTGGACAACCCTGACTGCTGACGGGTCGCACTCCTGCCTAAGATGACTGGGACGATGAACATTTCAGAAAAAAGGTTCCTGCTTCTTCTTGACAAGAAGAAGATTCATCATAAATAATAAAAACAGAGGAGATGTAGTAACTATGTGCATTCATATATGTGCAACTTGTATCATTGCAACTATATATTGTTCATGGCATTTGATACATTGTATCACTCACGTATAATCATTGAGCTTCTGTCTCTCTCAGTGACCTTTTGCAGGACACGTAAGGACAAGGAGGGTTAAACATCTGTAGAAATAGCTTACTTACATTGTAATTAGTTTTATTTAGCATGCAGCTTTGTAAAGCAGGAAATTCCTGATTGAATGTAATCTTGCGATCCTGTCTGACCTGGAATTTTGCCTTATTCTGAGCTAATTAAAATCACGTGTATTCTTTCTGACCTGGGCTTGACCTAGGATCTGAATAAAACAATCACCCTCTTTTGAATGAGTCATAATAAAAGAGCCATGATATCCAGACCTTCTGTGCACACTCATCCCGAGGAACTTCGGTCTCCTGTCGTTTCTTTCTCCTTTCGCTCCCTATCATGAGGTGCCCATCTAATGCGGGATAGCAGATACCGCATGTATATATTTTTGTTCATATAATTTTCACAATCTTAAAAGCAACGTGTTGAGAACAGAATGTATGATTCATTTCCCTCTCCCCACAGCTGACTGTTAGTATAGAAGTACTTAATTAATTTTAGACTCTTGATATAATGCTCTTACAAAAGTTCTTCATTCACATGTGAATGCGTATTAGTCAGGGGTGGGATTCAAATTTCTTAACAACTGGTTCTGTGGGTGTGGCCTAATTTTTGGGTGTGGCTTGGTGGTCATGTAACTGGCTGGGCATGGCTTGTATATAAATATTATAAATATTTATATAAATATTGATTTTTTTTATAAAAAAGAACAACTTTTACCCCAAATCAGGCAAAGCAGGCAGGCAGATTGAATTGCTCACAGAATCACAGATTCACTTAGAGATCTATCTTTCTACAATTGGCTACCTGAATCTGTCATATAAAATTTGCTTGCAAGCAAACTCACAAAATTAACTCACAACACACCATATATGTAAACATTTTTTTTTAATAAAAAAAGAGAACAACTTTTACCCAAAATCAGGTAAAGCAGGCAGGAAGATTGAATTGCTCACAGAATCACAGATTCACTTAGAGATCTATCTATCTGCAATCGGTTACCTGAGTCTGCACTGAAAAATAGAAGCTTCAGTTCTCAGGAAGGTTCAGCTCTGCTTTTTGATCAGCTAGAAAGCAAGAAATGCAATATTTCCTCTTTCTAGCTAATTTAAATCTCCCAGCACAGCAGAAGAACTAATAGTTGTGGAGGGGGGGAAATAGCAATTTAGCTATTTTTAAGTTTGATGGCGCACATGCCAGGTAAGGAGTGAATGGGCAGGGTGGGTGGGTGGCGCGATTTGCTGGTTCTCCGGCAGGTAGAATCCCACCCCTGGTAAGAGTGCGTTTTGCGCACGTGTGTTGACCATTTCCAAAAAACCTCAGCTATGCCACCCAGATAGCTGAGAAGCTCTACCTGTAGGTATGCAGTGTTTGAAAATCCTCTTCTTTCCTGCTTTTTCAATCTCAGATGTGCCGTGCAAAGCAGCTGAGGTTGAAAAAGCAGGAAATAAAGGACAGCCAAGAGCCCAGCAGGTGGCTGGGCCAAACAGAGCAGCAGACACCGAACAGGTTCAGTGTCTGCTGCTCTTCAGAGCTACCGGTTCTATAGAACTGGCCAAACTGGTAGCATCTCACCTCTGGTATGAGTTCATGTTATTTAAGCTAGTTCTTTTTTGCAAAATAAGAACCAGAACTTAGTCTTTGTTTAGATCAGGGTTGGGGAACAACGGACCTTTTATGACTTGTGGACTTCAACTCCCAGAGTTGGCTCAGGATTCTGGGAGTGAGAAGTCCACAAGCCATAAAGGCACCATAGTTCCCCACCTCTGGTTTAAATAGCGGGCAAAGATGTTCCAGTGAAGGGACTGCATTAGAACTGACCAAATTCTGAATTGGATAAGATTGCTGTATACCAGTATATATTTATATGAGATGAAAGAGAATTCATGAACTAGATTGGAGTGACCAAAATCCAATTGAATGAAAATTATCAGAATTCAACTTGCAATGATTTTTACAAGACTTCATGTTCATTAGGACTAAACTTTGAAATATGATAACTAATATAGTACATGAATATAATTTTAGCTACAGATTCCCAAAGGGTAAAAATATGGACTAAATAGTGAAGATATTTATCAATGGCAGAGATTAGGAAACAAGGATTATCTTTTACAAATAAAGCTATCAGAGTGAATTGAATTACAGTTCCGGATATTTGGTAAAGTACTGTCTGATGCAAAACAAGCAGAAATTTCTATGTACATTCCCCTCTTAATTAAAATTTAAAACCTTTGAGTTAAAGGAAAAGAACTTGTGAATTCTCATAGTAATACTATAGCATTATAGTCACAAGTCTGCTTGGTTTATATGCCACAATTGATGATCATCAGATTAACAGTTCAGGGTAATCAGATCCAAACATTCCTTTGTGGTTAAACTGTTAAGCATTCCATCTGTCTTTTTACAATTCCTTGCAGCATGCTTTGCTAGGGGAGCATTGAGCCAGTAATTTCACATTGCCACAGATAAATTAGGTTTGTGGGTTTTAGAAAAACTTCTATTGCTACTGTTTCCATAAACACCTACTCTTTAGAGAAAAGGCTACAATCTTGGCCTTGAATCCTGAGTTTGGACTGAACAACAAAACACCAGTTAGGATCCTTATTAGATTTAATTAGTAGCTGTATTAATTGCATTCTAAAACTTCTGCTGAGCTGCAAATTCCAGTTTGTAAGTAGGTCAGGATAAACAGAATCAATACTATCAACAATCAAATATAGATTCACTCTAGGACATTACATTATACATTACATCAGGACCACTTTGATGTAATATCAGAATGTTGCATAGTGGAATTCCTCAGCCCCTCATGCCTTCTTCTAGAAGACTCCATTCCATGCCTTTACTCAGTCTTATTAATCTTTCCTGTGGTGGTTGAGTTGATTTTAGTCTATTCTATAGTACATTTTTGGGGACTCTCTTCCTGCTCCCTGGGAGGTGAATATAAGATACTAAACTAATAAATATAATTGAAGATTGCAGGGAGAATTGGGTGAGATCCTAAGTTAATTATAAATATCTCCTATTTTCATAAACCTACCACTATTTTCATGTAGTCCACAACTTTCTGATTACCATAACAGCTGAGTAGATACCAGAGGTGGTATTCAACTGGTTCGCACCAGTTCTGGATAACCTGTAGCAGTGATTAGGCATGGGTTGTGGAACTGGTAGTAACTTTTGGCTGGCCACACCCCCAAACCAGTTCCCTGGTCACTGGTCACTCAGTTGCCCCACCCACCTGATGCTCGCTCGCTCATGCAGCTCACTTGCCCATCCACCACTCGCACCGCCCAGTCACTCCTCCCTTCCTATGTGGCACACTGGGCCCTTGTGGCTTGCCTAACCTGACTTCCCCATGTGGTGCCTGCGCTCCAACTGAGCAGCTCTGATCTTCCTGCCTTGTTCACAGGTAAGCCTGTGAGTCGCACTAGGCCCTCGCCCACTGCACAGGGCCTTTCTGTGCCTCCCCCCACCTCCTGGGACCTGTCTGGGTGGGAGGAGGCCAAGGTGGGGTGCCATTTTCAGGCCAGTCCAGAGGGAAGGTTGGCAGTGGCAGTGCAACTATGGGAAGCAGACCCAGGAGTTCCTGGCCTCCCTTTCAGGGTGCACCCACTGCCCTCTCAGTCCCAGCAGAGCAGGGTAAGTGAACAACTTTTTGTTCGCTTTACCCCTCCCTTTTTGGGTGCCACTGCCTGCTGCTGCCACTGCCTGCCCCTGCACTGCCCACGTGCTTTGAAAGGGAGGGTGGGTGGATATTCTGGGGCTGCTGCTTTCTTCATTGTCCCGCCTCTTGCTGCTCATAAGTTCTGCCCAGAAAAAGTGTGTGTGTGTGTGAGAGAGAGAGAGATAGAGACAAGGAAGGGAAGGAAGGAAGGAAGGAAGGACAAGAAGGAAAGAGCAAGAAAGAAAGAAAGAGCAAGAAAGAAAGAGGAAGAGAGAGAAATAAAAAAAGAGGAAAAAAGAAAGAAAAAGAAAAAGAGGAAGAGGAAGATAGAGAGAAAGAAAGAAAGAGGAAGGAGGAGAAAGAAAGAGAGAGAGAAAGAAAAAAAGAAGTGGGGGAGAGAGAATACTCTGTGCTATTATTTTTAATTATTCCATTATTTATCATATATTAATATTT
>BHFT01008866.1:0-20179 GCA_004320025.1 Laticauda laticaudata
TACTTAATGAATGTTGGTAATTAATAAATGTTAATTGATAAGTTAGAGAACAAATCAAAAGTAAGGTTACTTATTAGCAAAAATCAATCAACTTATTACTAAGAATCAATCAATCGACTAGATGATCAATGATACAGTATTAAATCTCTATCAATGAAGATAGAGATTTCAATGAATCAGTAAATTAATGGTCAATGAATCAGTAAATTAAACATTCAATGAATCAGTAAAGTAATGGTCATTTAACAATTAATTATTATATGATAAATCAATTATTATAGACAAGCATTATAAATATTTGGTTTTGAGGTACTGAAATAGTGGAGGGAGTAAAGTATTGGAGGTTTGTTGTGTAAAGTTCCTTTGTTTCTCCTTAAACCCACGTTTTTTGGTTTTTGTTTTGTTGTTTTTGTTTTAAAGAGGAAGTGTTGCTGTTTGATAGATTTGAATGGAAAAAATTTGAATGAGCTCACCAATCATCCACTTTAGAGTTTGGAAAGGATGATATTTGGGTGGGGGTTTAGTGTAGGTTGTCCAATCAGCTGAGTGGGAATTTAAATTCAGTCTGACTAATCAGCTGGGTGATTTAAATGGAGCTGGGTGATTTATATGGAGACTATCAATTCATTTTGCTGTCTTTTATATATTTTTTCTTTTTCAAACATTTTTTAATATCTGGCATTTGATTCAAATCAAATTATGAAGCTAAACATTTCACATAAAGAGTATACAGATAGTCTTCAACTTATAACTCCAATTGAGCTCAAAATTTCTGTTGCTAAGTGAGACATTTGTTAAGTGAGCTTTGCCCCATTTTATGAACTTTCTTGCCACAGTTGTTAAACCACTGCACTTGTTAAGTTAGTAACACAGTTAAATGAATGTGGCTTCCGCATTGACTTTGCTTGTCAGAAGATCACAAAGGTGATCACATGACCTGGGACATCACAACCAGCATAAAAACATATCAGTTGCCAAACATCTGAATTTTGATCATGTGAACATGGGGATTCTGCAATGGTTGTAAATGTAAGTAGAGGACTACCTGTACTCAAAATACAACTATAAATTTAATTGGAAATCACATACTACTTCAAGGTTATCTCTTTGATATTCTTATTTGGTAAAATATTAAGATCCATCAAAATTATGTTAACAGTTATTCTGAATGATTTAGGACATGTTTTCCATGTCCTAAAAACTTATTTAATCAACAGTTGTAAGTCCTGGTCAGAGATCAATGTCAAAGCATACTGTGTGACAAATAAAATAATAGCTTAATTATGAGGCCATGAAGAACACTTGGAGCTGTTTTGGTGACATTGATAATCAGTGAATGATTTCAAATAGATTGTCTAGGAAAAAGCAAACAAACCTAATGTATTTTCAGCAGAGCAATGTGATATTGGGAAACAATCACCCTTGATGAACACTCACTATATTTTTAAAAGTTAGCCAAGGTCACCAGCTTAAGGAAATCTTAATTAAATTCCTGGGGAATGCAAAAGAAAAGCAACAGAGAAGTTCTGCATGTGTCACAGTAAATTACCTTGAGGCCATTGATGTTTGATACCATAATTGAGTTTTTTGACAAAAACTCTGTTCATTTCAAAACTGCTATCTCTCCTGGATACATATCTCTTGAAAAACTGCCTATGTTCCAAAATTAAGAGGAAAGCTCACGTGCCAACAGAGAGGGCTCTGCGTGCCACCTCTGGCATGTATGCCATAGGTTTGCCATCATGGGCTTCGATATTTGCCATCACGGGCTTAAATAATTAAATCTTTTTATCACAAGATTAATAGTTTTCCTGTTAAATCTGGTGTTTCTAATTAATCAGTACCTTGTAGTAGAACTTATGAAAAATCCTTGTTTAAGGACACTTTTTTCAGTAAAAAAAGACAGTAATGGTTAGATGTACAACTGATTTGGTGCAAGTTGGCAGATCATCTTCCTGCATGCACATGTTTTTATTTATAATTTTAATATTTGACTGCAAAGTTATTAATAGTTTTAGCGTTATTTGTTAACTGGCATGATACTTTGTGTTATTCCAAGAATCTGTTTTAGTTTCGTGTTCCTTCAATTCTTTGATGAGTTTAGAAATTTGTATATGTTGCCAAGAGCAGTGTAATATTGGCATTCTTATAACCTTATACTGTCAGATTTTGAAAGCTTTTATATGTAAGAATAATGTGAACATGTGCCATTGAGCACTACTTTTATATAAGTGATGATGAATGTGTGATAAAAGAGGCTATTTATTCAGATTGGCCATTACTGCATAATATGAAAAAAGTCTGCAGGTTATAGTTTGATTCTAAAGCATAGAGATTGGTTGTTTCTGAAATAATGTCCAGGGATCTAGAATATCACAAAGCCAATAATTTGTTCTGTTAAATGTAAAATATTAACTTGGTCACCATTCTCTGCATGTTAATCATACAGGCACTCATGGAAATATTTACCTATTCATCCCCAAATTTGATACATGCAAAATCTGCCTATTCTATTATGGCTCTTGTGATTTTGTATATTTTTCAAGACCAAATTTGCCAAAAACATGGTCAAAATTCTTTATGCTTCTGGTAGCACATAATCACATCAACTGAATCAAAATTAGCATCTGGGAAATCTAAATCTTTCCACTATTTTTTTCCAAAGAATTTCCTGCTAACTCTGAGTATTGGCAGACATTAATTGGACAGAGAGGCAGCAATGACCATGTGATTGAAGTCCTATCCCTTTTGTGAGGTGGAAGCAGATAAAAAACCACCAAAAGATTCGTTGATCCAAGGAAAACAAGGTTTTATTCACATGTCCGCAGAGACGGTCCCTCAAGGCATGAAGGAACACAGACAAAAATTCAGCAGCATTTTTATCCCCTCTACGAGCTCTCACATTCTTTCTGTTTCAAATTGCTACATATATTCGAAGTTCATACTATCTCCTTATCAGCAAATATTAACGGTTTCTGAACATCGCAGCACTTTTATTACAGTTCCCCCCATTGTTCTAGCCTTATCTTGTTTTTTTCTCTTGGCACCAAACTGGAACACTTCTTATTAGCAGAACTACTGAGTTTAGACACACTTCCTTATTCAATTCAATGGCATCAACATGCTTCGGTTCTGCTCACAAATCCCCCCTTTTTCTGTTTCCACTCTATCGTCTCCAAAACTCAAAGAGCAAATCCTCTGCTCTTTCAGAGTGAATTCTCTCTGATACATCATTAGAGGTTTCGTGCTTTCTGCTTCTTCTCAAATCTTGAAAACCAAGGATTTCCCTATCTTCCCACATGTTGTTTAATGCACCAGGAGAACTGAAGACAACCAACACAAAATGCACAGCAAAATATAATAATCAATATAATTCCCATTAGGTAGATCCTAAAACCAAGTGAATTGAAAGCCAAGACCATAGTGCTCCCAAGGCTCTGCAATGAGGATCACCTCTTGTGATAATGGATTAGAGCGGAATAGTTCTTCCATATTTTTACTGTCCGTTTGTAATATTGGTTGAATCATGGATGTATACACAGCAAGTGAATGAATCAGAGCACACACACACCCTTTGTAAGCTAATACAATATCTAAAGCGTACTTATTTTGTGAAGAGCAACCTGTCTTACTTCAGAAAGCTTGGTTTAAGTTCATTTTAATATTCTTAATTGTATCATTGAACCCATTTGTACCGTTGAAGGTATTAGAATATGTTATTCTCGGTAGTTCATGCTACTCCCAATGTTTTATTATACCACGTATCCGGCCTTGGGAAGGCCCATCAAGTTTATATATGCACAGTATCACATACCCGATGGTACATGTGCTACTCCAGTAAGGTAGCATCTCCCTGTATGCATATTATCCACCATCCAATACCACTAAAGTTTTCCATAGCATGAGGTTCGGTGTGATGTCGGGCCAATGAATCAAACTCAAATGCATACAACATCTGATAACGATTCTTGATTAAAATAATCTAATTTATGCTAACTCTTGTAAGCTATGTTACACAGGATGATGCATAGTCAAAAGTTCTTATACATTTTGCCCAATCTCCTTAAATGGAATCCCTCTAGTTCATTTCTCTAAAACACACATACGCCGTTTCCCTTAAATGCAACAAAAATCACTTCCTGTATATTTCGTTTTCTACACCCATATTTTTTCGTTCCCGTGCCCCTTGTCTTAGTCTGTTCTGATCAAGGAATTGCGTGAGGATTAATCCTGTCACCTGTGTCTACCTGCTAGGTGCATGCATAACCAGCAATTGGTGATGTCAAGGAATGTGAGAACTCGTTGAGATCCTTTATGAACACAGTCATCCCACAAGTCCGTTCCCAAGTCACCTGCAGGTCCAACATATTGTGAAACTTCTTTGATTATAGTAAAATATATGTGTGCAACAAATAGTCCTTTCCAGAGTTCAGCCGACATCTCCTATGGTCGTTCTGCTGCATTTCTTCAAGGTTAATCCGTTTTAACGGTCTGACCGTCCACTGGATATGCCTTCCCAAGTTTTTCTGTTCCCGGTACTGTCTTGACTCTGCTGTTAATGCGTCCAGCCCCTTCGGCCGAGTACGCGACTGCAGATTCAGTCTCAGTACACCTGGTACGACCCTTCCCAGCTAGGTTGCCAGTTTCACTCCTCAAGTCGTTATCAGCACCAGTCTTCCAGCCTCTGTGGGTGTGGCTACCAGCCCAAAGGTGTCGATTTGCCACCAAACAGTCCTGTTGTGAAGAGAAGCAAAGACCGAGGACAGGCCAGCAAATATTTTCCGAAGAACAAGTCCCTGAACTGGGATGCCTAGTTTGCCAAATAGGGTCTCCCCAATGCCAGCATTTCAAAAGGAAAAAACCCCTGTGTCTTTCCTTGACAAAGTTCTATCCTGAGCAGAGCTAAGGAAGATTCTTGTCAATGCAAGCCATTTTCAAGTTGTAGTTTGTCAAGTGTTTCTTCAGTTCCGCGTTGCTTTTTCAATTTTCCACTGGATTTCAGTGATGCGCATTGCGTGTGTAATTCCCATTTCACCCCCACCACTCCATTACCCTTTGCAAACCTTTTGGGTGAAATGAGTTCTCTGTGCTGAAATCATATTCTTCCATCATCCATATCGTGGATAATCTGTTCTAGTAAGATCTTGGTTACTGTGGTAGCTGTGCTCTTCTAGTGGATAAGCCTCTACCCACCCGTTAGCTTGATCTTTGATCACAAAGCAGGATATTCCAACCCCCCTTTCTGGCAACTCAGGAAATCCAATTGTGTGCTCTCTTTGAAAAGGCCAACCCACTAACGGTCGCCCTCCCATCTCTTTCTTGCATACCGCTTTCTTATTACTATTCAAACAAATCAAACATTTCCAGCAGATTGCTCGAGCTACTTCCCACATCCTCAGACTCCAATAAGTGAGGTTTAACGACATGACCAAAGGCCTCCGTTCCCCAATGTCCGCCTCAATGAACTTTCTCCAAGTATTCCCCTCATAACAATGGGGTGAACCCACCCTTGACCTCCTCTGACTCTTCCAATCCCTCTCTAACCTTGTCATGACACTGCAAATTAGACAATTCATGTCTTCCGCGTCCCACGCCTGCCTCTCCCCTCCCAGAATTCTGCTGGAATTAGATTCTTGTCTGTTCTATCAACCCATCATCAGGACTGTTCTCAAAATGGTTCATACTTCAATATCCTCCCTTCCGGTCATCCAAGTGTACCAGCTGCTCAACACTGAGTTGACCTATGAGCGAATGCACCACCAAAGCGTCCCCCAAAGGTTAACTTTTGCTCCCCACGCACCAACCATCGCTGTTCTGCCACTATCCTGAACTACAAACTGGCCATCCTTCACAACTGGCTCCAAAAACCCTTGCCTTAGAAGCTACTGGCTGTTCTGCCCCCCCTCTTTTGGGCCAAGGACTCAAACTTTCCCTGACCACCGCCACAGACAAATGAAACGGTAATTAGGGTTGCAAGCTAAAAACCCCGAGCGGTGTTGACAAAGCCTTCTTCAGCTCTTCCCACCTCTTCACTATCTCCCTCCTCCCATTCTATGTGCTCTCCCTTTCCAGCAGCTTTCTATGCAAAAATGTAGCCAAACTGGTAAAAATTTGCTACCCAGATTTACAATACCCAATAATCCCAATGCCTTTCACACCCCTGTCGGTGTTCCTGGGAGGAGCCAAGCTCATGATCCCCTTCACCTTTCAGGTCAAGACCTCACCCCCTGCCTAATGTAATGTCCCCGAAAATAATTCACCTTTTTTTTCCTACGAACCCCTTTCACCTCCTAGCCCACCATGTCTGATGATATCTCCCCTCATCTCCGTTGTACATACACATGCAAACTTCTTTCCTTCGTATCCCACAATTCATATTCCAGAAACAAATCCAACAAGGCTCTTCTAGCAATTTCAACCGCTGAAATCCGAATATATTAATATGCTGTTTCATTAACCAGATCATCAAAATTCCAATTCCCCTCCCAAAAAAAAAAAATAAAAAAAAACCTCTTCCAAAATCTTACCTCTTCATGGGAATTTCCCCACTCACCCCAACCACCTTTAAAGTCGCTTTGACCTGCATGCTCCCTCTCCGGACCCATACAGATGTCCGCTTGTGCCCAGTGTCGATCAGGACAGCCCTTCCTGATGTCAGGACCACTAAACAAATTTACCCCAGTGGCTCCCCCCGGGTCCCTCTCACAAGGAGCCGGAACTTCCCCTAATCGTATAGGCATAGCTTCTTTCCTCTGGGGTTTGCGGACATTCACCCGCAAAATGTCCCTCTTTCCCGCATCTGAAGCAAGTTTTCTACTCTGGATGCCGTTGAATCGACCGCCCCGATTGCCCCCTGACCTCCTCGCCTAACCGGGCGTCTCACTCCCTGCTGGCGAGATCTTTCATTCTCTCCACCTTGCCTCGGATTCTGACATCTGCCGTCTCCCTGTTTTTCCTAACTTCATTCTTGAGCTGCCCTGTTTGCCGACAGCAGCTACCATCATCTGAGACTTCTGTTGTTTTAATGAGTCCAGTCAACAAAAAAACTTGTTGGCTCCTCTCATCACAATCTGTCAAGCCCAAATCAGTCCAGTCCCTCTTCTTCTGGAAATCTTTTCTGGATATTGGCCATGCCTTTGGTGATGAATTGCATCTTCAGGAGAGTCTCGAAAGCAGGGTTTCTGCTCCACTCCGCGAAAGTACTTGTTAACCGACTCACCGGACCCGAGCACAGAAATCCCCCGCGGACTCATCCTTTCCTTGTGTTATTTCAAATGCTCTTGTCAAGTTTTTGCCCTTGAGCATGGCCAATTAATTCCTTCAATGATCATGTGTTTCATATCTCCTCATGTGCTCCCTATGAGCATTCATCATGATGTTCCAATTTGATGGCTATGGGAATTTGTGTCTGCACCACTGCCTCCCTGTTGCCTGCATTCTACTATCCCAGTCAACATTCTGCCCTCCTAATGAGGTCCTCTCTCGGGGTGAAAAGGTGTCCAAAAATACATCAGTTCTTGTATGTGTATATCATTGGGCCCCAAAAAACAAATTCCAAACCTGTTTCGCCACTTCATGAGCATGTCTCATGAGTTTTGGAAGGGTCTTTTTCAGATTCCCGTAATATCAGCAGATTTTATGGGACAGCCACGAAAAAACGGACTGGATTCCCCGCCGCATTCATGCCAGTGGACTTCTCTGACTGGAAAGCCGACACGAATTGGCCGACCTTCCCCTAGAGCCAAATTCTCTAGTTCCTTGTTAATTGAGCCATTCACCCTTTGCAGCCCTGGAGTATGCAGTGGATGGTGTAGCCTGGCAATGGAGCCGGGCAAGGCAGCAAGGGACGGTGCAGGGCGGCAGGGGCCGTCGGTGCCGCGAGACTGCGCTGCACCGATGCAAACGGGTGGACTCGCCCATCCAGTCCTCAGTTTCGCTTTCCTTCCAACCTTCTGACCAAACTGTCCGGCTACTTCTTGTTCTGGTGGAAGTGGACCTTCAAAGTGAGCATGATACCATACCTCCACATAGGTATTTGCTCCTTCATCCGTTTCACTATATACTCTTTCAACTGAGTTTATCCATACGTGCTGGTATTCCCTTTGATCCCAGTGTAAGGAAACTTCAGGGTCTACTAGGATTAACTTAGCCACCTAATTTTGGCCAGTTAGTAGATCATTTTCTTTTTCTCTAGACTCCGAGTTAATCCTCAGATGGAGGCAAGACCATGTTGTAGTAGTTGACCCAATCGGGAGTCAAAAAATCGAATCAGCTTCTCGGGTCTTTTCTATCTCCAATACCCATTCCCCTCTTGGAACGTTCACACTTGGCTTTGTTCCCTTTCCCATCCTCCACGCTGCCGCCCAACAATCTCCCAGGAGATCCAACTCAGATGTACACTGTCCTCCAGCAGTCGCTGGATTCCCAGAGTTAAGGACCAGTATATCCCTTCTTCTATCCCAAAAGGCAACAAACTCACCTGATACACCCCGTGGTCTCCCGAGGACGAACAGGAGTTGTGCGGCGTCCCACTTCAGGTGAATCAAACGACACTTCCCAGAGCATCAGGCCCGGCTTTCTCTCTCCTTGTTTCCAAAGACGTTGCTAGTGCATTACCTCGGATCCAACTAGACAAGGGAGGCGCCCCTCTACAAGGAGGCGCTGTGGCCCCACACTTACCAGTCCCTTTCTTCCAGTCAAAATTCCATTGGCCCACGTTGAGCGCCCCAAATGTGAGTTCTGAAAGCAGATAAAAAACCACCAAAAGTCTTCGTGTGATCCAAGGAAAACAAGTTTTATTCACCATGTCTGCAAGACGGTCCCCTCAGCATTGAAGGAACACAGAGCAAAATTCAGCGAGCATTTTGTATCCCTCTTACGAGCCTTGGCTCACATTCTTTCTGTTTTCAAATTGCTACATATATTTCGAAGGTTGCATACTATCTCCTTATCTAGCAAAAGTAGTTATACGGTTTTGACATTGCAGCACTTGATACAGTCCCCATTGTTCTAGCCTTATCGTTTTTTTCTCTTGTGCACAAACTGGAACACGTTTTTCTTATTTAGGCAGAACTACTGAGTTTTGAGACACACTTCCTTATTCAATTCAATGGGCCATCCAACATGGCTTCGGTTCTGCTCACACTTTTGTATATACAAGAGCATCATATACAGAGATATATAATAGCTTCAGTCTGGTTGGATCTCCATCTTTAGTTTTATGAACCATTCCTTTATTTTTAAAAAAACAAGGAGACTATAAATGTAACAAAATAAAAATGCATGCAAACTCTTAATGGAATAGATGTAAGTGTTCCCATATGATAGTGAATAAAGTGAGGTTAGTTTAAGTTTGTGCTAATTTAAATTTAATTTAATACCAAATGATTGTATTACCTTAATTAATCCTTTGTAATAGTTTCAGAATATGAAATTCCCAAATACTGAGACATTTAGATATTTTGTAGGAATACGATGATAGTAAGATTAAGCCTCAGACATTTTTCATAATATCACAATTTTACTTGGAAATAGAAAGAGAATTTGTGGGCGTATACAATACATTTAGCCAAATCAGTTATAAAGGCAACTGCTGAATATACATTGCTTGTTAAACTTTGTTAATTATAATCTTGATTAGATTTTTGTAATGTGCTATTTTTATGGCATAATGTATTGTGCAAACATAAAAAATGTGTAAATGGTTAAATAAACTTAAATATGATTAAACTGTTTTGTGAACACAGCTTGTATTCATCCTTAGAAGCTCTGTCATTTGTGAGAAGGTAATATAGCAAGATATGTACATAACTGAAACTTGAAAGTATTTCTTCTATGTGTAAATACACTGTAATAACAACCATGTCACTTTCACCAAGACAAATCAAGCAACAACATTTGATCTATTTTAAATGTTAGTTTTTTATTTGTATTCAGTTCTTTATACAAACACACAAAATAGATTGTACTCTGAAAACAATTAATGTCCTCAATGTCTGTGGAGATTCTCAGTCATTCAGGTCATGGTTGTCCCAAAAGTGCTTTTTCAAAAGGCAACTGGACTTTGTTATTTCCTTGACAAAATTTTGCTTCTCTTCCAAGAAGCATCTTCAGCTCTGAAGAAGCAGCTTCTTGGATGAGAAGCAAAATGTCTTCAAAGAAAAAACAAAGCCCAGTTACCTTTTGAATAAATGCTTTTGGGACAATTAATTTCCTCCCGATTTCAATCCCACCTGCATACAACAAATATAAATATCTGAAAGATCTGAAGGAATATTCTGTATGGAAAGATGTGAGTTATTATCTTGGACTGAGGATTAAATTTGGTATTCTTTAGCATTAATAATATTAATTTTGTACAGAATCATGCTTCATGATTTAATGTGTTCTGTATAACTTGGAAGGTTCCAAGTAGTCTCTTCTGATTGGCCAGAAAGGCCAGTAAAGGATTGGTTCTTTTCCGGATGGAACACTGGCGACGAAGGTGGGATCGTCCTAAAGCAGAGACCAAGCATGTGGCGAGAACACAACCACACTAGACAAAATGGCTAGTAGCAATGCACCGCCCGCACCTCTTAACCCCAATGAAGAAGACTGGGAGTCTTATATCGATCGTTTCCTGATGTTTCTGGAGAGCAACGAAGTGGAGGAAATTTCAGATCAGCGAAAGATGGCTGTCTTCCTAACACATTGTGGGACAGCTATGTTCAAAATGGCAAAGGCATTGGCAAAACCCAGAGACCTGAAACAGATGACTTGGTCTGAGCTTAACTGAATGCTAAAGGCTCACTATGTGCCAGTTGTCTCAAATCTTATTAAGAGACACGAGTTTAATTAAAAAGAAGACGCAGAGGGAAGACAAGACTAAATTGCGGATTTTGTGGCAGCTGCTCCGCCAATCTGGGAAGGAAGCCTGCAAGTTTTCCAGAGTATGGATGAGGCTATGGCGAGATCGTGTCCGTGTTAGGTCTAAAGGACTCTACTTTAACAAAAGCAAACTTTAATTAAACAGAACCTAACATAACTGTGGCAGAAGCAATCGCGGAAGCCACCACCCACAGAAGCTGGCGGAGCAAATCAGTGGCCACAATGAAACTGAATGAATGCCAATACTGACATGATGACCCTACCCAGGAGGGAAGAAGCAAGCTCCCACAACCACACACCATGAAGACCTAGACGAGTCAATCAGAAACGAAGAAAGATACAATGAGGTCCATCGCTGTACTTGACCGCAAAAAAGGCGCGAAAGAAGAAGAAATTGGCAGGAATGCGCCTGGCTTGTGGAGGAAACCACCCCCCGAGCCGAGTGTAGGTTCCTTTGATGCCATCTGTCGGGCTTTGCAAGAAGAGGGGACACCTTCAAAAGAGTCTGCCACAATCATAAGAAAACAAACAGTCCCTAGCAGACAGGACGGTAATTCCCTCACAAAGAAACTGACCTGAGGCAAGCCGATAGAAATGGGAGCACAGCAAGGGAACCAAGCAACCGAAGAAAAAACTCACAGACTGTCAACTATTGGGAAGGCACAAGGATGGAAAATGGAGAAAAGTCAAAATTGTAAGTGACCATTGATAGGAAGCCCTGTGAAATGGAGGTCGATTCAGGATCTTTCCTATCAATGGTGTCTTGGGAAACACCAATCAGCACGGTTGAGTTCTAAACATAAAACAAAAGAACTCAAGAAACAAAAATTATTCTCAAGACTACGCAGGAATAGAATTCCGTGTAGGTCTAGGACACTTCCAAAGTCATTTACAAAAACAACATGCCGAAGTCCTGCCGCTGACTATAGTCGAACCGAGACCGTCCCAACCTCCTGGGGCATCAAATGTTTTTCGCACCATTTGGCACCGGATGACTGAGTAAGCCCGAATAGCCGCACGCGATTGGGAAGAGAACCCGCTACAAACAAAAACGGAATTCCAGGACGTCTTTCGACGGCAACTCTAGGCAGGTACCAGGGGACCCCAATTTCCTTTTAGCTTAGATCCCCAGATAGCACCAAAGGTTAAAAGCCAGAATGAAGTCCCATTTGCATTCAAAGCCCAAAATAGATGAAGCAATTAAACAAACTGATTGCACAAGGGGTATAGAACCAATTGACCATGCTAAGGTGGGTAGACTCCAATAGTACACCTGTGAAACCTGACAGGTCTGTACGCATCTGCGGAGACTACAAGGCTAACCCTGAACCATGCCGCTACAAGCAAAGCGCATATAACGGTTACCATCGTACAGCACTTACTGCACTCAAACTTGGGGGCAAGGAAAAAATTTTTTGCGAACTCGATTTGGCTATGTCAGGCATATTATCACCTTCCAGTAGACCGAATAACGACTGAAGCACAAACAATAGTAACAACATAGAGGGGCATTCAAATGTAAACAGCTTCAATTTCGGAATAAGCATTGCCCCAGGTGTTTTCAAAAGCCTCAGTAATGCCTATTAAACGGGATAAAAGGGGTCGTTCCATACCTTTGAATGATGTCCTAATTTCAGCAAAAAAACAATTGACCCAATTAGAAGCAAGACTAAGAGAAGTGCTAACGCCAAATTGAGAGAATCCGGCCTAAAAGTAAAAAAAGAAAAATGCTCCCTGGCTACCGACCGCGTCGAATTTTTATGGAGTATTTAATTGATGAACACCAGGTTATTCACCCAACAGAACAAAAAAGTCAAAGCAATTAAAGACGCACGCCACGGGCCAAAAAATAAAACGGACTTACAGGCATTCTGGGTCTGAATCAACTTTTATAACGTATTCCCTTACCCCCAACAAAGAAGATTAGCAGAACAATTACACCCTTTTGCTGGATAAAAAAACTGTCTGGACTTGGGGGTCAAAAAGAACAAAAAGTATTCCAAAGCATAAAAGACTTATTAACCTCAGACACCCGTTCTATTCAGTTTAGTAACACACTTCCATTGATGGTCACCTGTGACGCCTCCACCTTTCGGAGCGAATGCTATCCTGAGCCCACCAATTAATTCTTGACAGGAAGAGAGGCACCTATCACCTTGTTACTCAAAAACGCTCCCAAAGGCAGAACGCAACTAATAGGCCAGCTAGACCAGGGAGGCGCCTGGCAATCCTCAACCGGAGTTAAACGTTTTCAACGAATACCTCTATGGGAGGACATTTTTCCATTGTGACTGACCATAGAACCGTTAACTGGGTGATTCTTGCGCGGGGGAACACCCACATCGAACATTCTATCCCCATGATGACTAGGGGTCAGAATCTCCTGGCGCCTATTCATCACCTTGCTTCAATCAACCCAGGAAATAAAATCACCCATGCAAGATGCTTAAGCTGAGCACCATTACCACACCATAGAGGACGACCCGGCTCCAACACCACCCAGCCTAAATAACTGCCGCTGAACTTCCAATTTCTGCAAATGATGTGCCAGAGTCATGGCAAAAGACCCCAGGACTGCCCGCGTTTGACCTTGGTAGCTAAAGGCTGGCCGGAAAGCGCCAAAAAGACTGAAGGTTTTAAACTTTTGGACTAGACAAAACGAACTGTCTTTCAAAAGGGGTGCTTATTCGTGGGGAGATCAGGGTGTAATTCCATCCAGACTACAGGAGAAGGTGTTGGGTATGCTACATGAGGACACCCAGGCCCATAGTAAAAATAAAAGCCTGGCCAGGAGCTATGTTTGGGTGGCAACTGGTATAGACAAGGATATTGAACGCTGGGTTGCAACATGCCATAAAGTGTCAGTAAGACGCTAGACCCACACCACCACAAGCGCCCATACAGGACTGGGAGACCCACAAGGCCCTTGGTCTCGAATCCATATGATTTTGCAGGCAAACCAGGGGCAACTGTTCTTAATAGTCGTAGATGCATATTCAAATTGGTTGGAGGTTTTACTTATGTCATTCCACAACAACCGATGCTGTTATAAAACAGCTAAACAAATCGTTTGCGAATCATGGTTACCTTGATATATTGGTATCTGACAAACGCACAACTAACGGCTATACAATTCGAACATACTAGCCTCTTTGGGTATACGTCATGCAACTAACTACGCTGGCCCACCCTGCGGCGAATGGTAGGGCCGAGTGAATGGTCCAGTTCACAAAAGAAGGCCTTGTAGAAAATGGACCATGGGGATGTCCAAGACAAGCTAAACTGGCCTTACTATACACTACAACAACATCCACTCCTAGCTAGCTACAACACAACAAGAGCCCGGCAGAATTATTAATGGGAGAAAAACTCAGATCCCATTTAGAATAGGTTGCACCCCAATTATACTTGTGAGAAACCCCCCGATTCTTCCAAGCCGATACCCAGACGAAACCGCTTGAAAGTCCTAGTTGAGAATGAGCCATGCAGGTCAACTAGGACCAGAAGAAGCCCCACCGACCTGCGTGAATAACATCACTCACCATAGAAAGACTGAACTAAAGGGGGAAGTGGGTGTTCTGTATAACTTGAGAGGTTTCCAAGTAGTCTCTTCTGATTGGCCAGAAAGGCCAGTAAAGGATTAGTTCATTAGGAACCAATCCAAGGAGCCGCTCCAAGGTGACAAAGTTAAAAGACTGTCATTGGCTACAAGCCGGCAGGCAAGCCTATATATAAAGGGCTGCCGCAGCTTGAGCCAATGTTCCGTTACTGTTTACTGTTAACTAATAAAGTTATTTGTTGGAACCCGGTCTACCACGCATCTTTTCCGGATGGAACATAATGGATGTTGAGAGCTGCCTAAATCATTGTATGAATTAGGCAGCCATATGTCCTGTAAATAAATAAATGTGAACCTTTTCTTCTTCTTTATAAATGAAAAATGACAACAGCTAAATTAGATATCTTTTGTACCTGTACTATACAGATAACAAATAATCAGAGTTGGAAGGGACCTTGTAGGTCATCTAGTCCAACCCCCCCCCCCAAGTGGGAGNCAAGTGATGATTCTCCCACAACTTTCGAGGGCAAACTGTTCCATTGGTTGATTGTTCTCACTGTCAGAAAATTTTTCCTTATTTCCAGGTTAAATCTCTCCTTGTTCAGTTTCCATCCATTATTGGCCTACAAGCACTTTAGAAAAATGGCTTGACCCCCTCCTCTCTGAGGCAGCCCCTCAAATATTGGAAGACTGCTATCATGTCTTCCATGGTCCTTCTCTTCACTAGATTAACCTATACCACAGAGAACTTCCTCAAGGATTCCTGCCTTGCTTGTCTTGTTGAAGACTAGTTTTTTTTTTTCTGTTGGAAAAAATTATCTGTTGCAAAGGAAAAGACTGCTCTCTATCTTCATTTCCACGATGTCACTGGACTTTCATGAGTTGTAAAAAAAAATCTTAGAAAATAGAAATGCTTGCTATTATACTCCATGTTCAAAATTGTGTTTACCTGCCAAAATAAAAGCAACATTTAAGTTGTAGGTATGCGTATAAGAGAAGAGAGGTGTATATGTGTGTGAGAGAGAGGGGGGGAGAAGGGAGGGAGGGAGAAAGTGTGTTTGGGATAGCACTCATGAAGAGGAATATTTGTATACATATTTTGCAAATCTGTAGCGTTTTCACTATCTTTAGTTTGCTTTCTGTGTAAAAAAAAAAACGGGGGGAGACCACTGCAACTCAGAATCAACCTCTTTCATGGTGTTAGGATCTTTGGCAAAATAATTACTAAAGAACTTTCGCAGTTTGATTTCCTGTCACTGACTGTCTTTTTTGTTGTCATACTATCCCAACATTTTATTAACAAATCAGCAAGGTACAGTATTGCCATATCATCCATATCCCCCAACAAAAGCAGAAAGATTTAAGAAATCATGCTGCTAGATATGACCAAAATATACTATAAAGAAAAAGTTTTAGAAGTAAAATCAAAAGGATACTACTAAGTCTCTATATAGTTTTATAAAATAATATAATTTTTCCACTGAGCAATGGTTGTTTGAGAGCTATAATGCAATAGACAATATTTTACCTGTAAGACCAAAGACTTTCTTAGATTTATCATGATGACTGGAGCATCTCATATCCTTCCATATTTCAGCATCAATTGTATTGCTGAATTTCAAGAAAATGTTTCAAAATAGTCTCAAGCTATTGAGGGTCTTAAACTTAAGAGAGAGGAGGAATGAATAAAAATACCTAGATCAGTATGTATTTAAGACTTATGTATGAACTTTATATTATATTAATTTCAGGAAGACATACTTACTTTTCACATTGCACATTTTCTTCTCACACTACCTACAATATCACAAAATAGTTTGCATATGTGTATGTATCATATGTGTTGATTTTTCATAAAGTATAGGTGATTTGTAATTGTTTATTTTTGATTTAAAAAGAGTAATTGAGCAAAAGTGACCAAAATATGTACCATTTGAGAATGCACCATCCTATTATTCATTTTTCTATCATACTTTTAGTCCTCTAGAAAACACCTGGCTATGAACTGTGAAAGGCAAAATAGCTATTGTGTTCATTCAAGCTTTGTTGATTTATTGAACTGTTTATTACAACTAAATTCTGAGTTATTTCTAATGAATTGATCAGAAATTCATAAAGAATCTAGACAGCAATATATTAGAAGAAACCAGTACTCCTGAATTTCCAACTTAAATCTAAAAGAAAAAAACCACTCAGCTTTTCCTTATTTAAAAGATGCTATTTTATCCAATTATACTCATATTTTATGGTGTGGATTATTAATATCTTCTATTAAATCATCTTGATTTATATAACAGATCCAAAATGAGATGAATGGAAATTAGATTTCCAGATGTTTATGTTTACATAAATAATACTTCCATATGCAAATAAAAAGTAAATGTAAAAAAGTTGAAGCTTTTTCTGAAGCAAATTTGCAGTATCAATTATATTATTTAATTTATAGATTATGAGCATGGGTGTCAAACTCAATCACGTCACATGACATTTTTCGGCTTTGCAAAGCTCGGGTGGGTGTGGCCTATGCTTGATGTATCCAGCCTGTGGGCCACCAATTTGATAGGCCTTTGATAGAATTTATTGTCTTCAAAATACTATACCAAAATTTATTTTATGAATGAATAACTTCTAGTAGATGTTCTGATATTTGTGTTTATATATAATAAAACTTTTTGTTTCCTCTGACTTTTTGGAAATCTTTAGGTTTAATTGGTTTTCTTCTACTTTTCACTTCTTACATTGCTTGTAAACATTTTTAGTAACTTGGTTTTGATGTTTATCTCAAATCACATCATTGAACAGATTTAAGCAGACATTTGATTATACTAGTGAAACTGTTGTAAGACTTAAGAATCAACTTTTTAATCAATTTGCAGAAAGAATAAAGACTCTGAAAGGAAAGTTCATCCTGGAGCACTTAAGCCTTTCCCTATAGATATCACCAATTCTTTATTTAAACAATTAAAGAATATTATCTAATCATTTTTGTCTTATAGTTGGTTCTTCATTTTGTGGAGGTTAACATGATATTACTACATTAAGAAATATTTTCAGTACTTTATAAGAATAAGCAATTAATGCCTATTTTTATCAATGAAAATATAGGCTACTTCTTCCAATCTAGCTGAAACTTCACATAAGCCTACATAAGCCTCCAGACTGCATAACTGGTGCATTAGAGCTGAAAATGAGATGAGGGATATCTAATATAGTCTTGGTAATCCTGTCTAGAGCTGAAATAGATGTGGGGGTGTAGCATCAGAAATGTTGTGATTTTAAAAAAGATGTTTTCCCTCTTTTTAAAAGCAGCTTTTGGATATTAGAGATAATTATTTTTCTCTTCAATAATTTTAAGCCTTAACAAATGAAGTGATTACATAATGGGATGCCCCAACAGTCCTTTAATATAGATTGTGTCTAAGATATTTCAAAGACAGGCAAGTAATTTTCAATTCTTTAAACACTTAAACTTATGCAGGAGCTAGTATACTCAGCTTGACTCACAAACAACAGGGATTAATTTATTTACTGCAAACAAGAGTAAAGTCACATATATAAAGATCTTTTATTCTAGTACACAGAAGTCAAAGTCTACATATAAATGAATGCTCTCAAAATGAAATGCTAGGGCTTTCATGCTTTTCCAAATCTTTGTACATTTACCCATGATTTTAAGATAATTCTGTCTGGGGGTATAATAAAATACTTTTCTCTAACCTGGAATTGCTCTTCTGTCATTAACTTCATTTCATACAAATCTGCCACAAGTAAATAATAAAAATAAAAAGAGGGGGTTGTTTTTCATTTCCTTTAATATTCAAACAATTAATAAGAAAATAAAATTAAATTGGATTATTACAAAAGGATGCAAATATTGTCATCAGGTGACATTGTTTCTGACATAAGCTAAATTTCATTTTCATAAAGTTATGGCACTTCCTTCAGGCAATCGGCTATGGAACTATAATGAAAGTTACTGACATTTAAAATATACATACATAGGGTTTATTTATTTTACTTTGATGGTTTGGTAAATGTCTAGAGATCAAATTCCTTTTAGTCATAATGGGCTGATAAACAGCTTATGGAATAGGTAGAGATATGGAAAAGCTTTTTGTAGTGATGAATTGAGATCAGAAGATAAAGTGAGGGCCTGTTAAGTACTGATTAAGGTGATATGCTATATGAGGATTTATCCTTTGGCATATAAACCTCATAAATAAAATTAATTGTGATAAATCATCTGCTGTGCATAAATCTGTGATCCACATTGTTTTAAAATACCAGTATAGTCCAGCGTATAAATCTGACCAAGGAAACAAAGTAGATTTGCACAAATTAGGTTATTTTATTTCTGTGTTAAAAGAAATATAAAATTTCTGATAAAGGGCCTTTCTAAATTACACAGGGGATATACAGCCATAATAACATCACAGTGGCACATTTGCCATAGTAAACTGCTTCCATAATTTGCTGCTTCAAAGTGGAAACTTCCTAGCATTTAACATTCAAAAAAATGTTGTATTTACAGGCTTGTCCCAGCTACAACTTTTCAAATTTCTATTGTTCAAGGCCAAAAATACTGCACAACTGGACAAGCTGTTTGGCCCCAGATTTCTTAAAATTGTTGAATACTCCTGAGGTAGATGAATCCATTGTGGGGTTTGCATCCTCATCCTCCATTCCCAGTGAGGCACTGGAGGCATTACAGCGGGAGGACAAATGGGCCGAGCTAGCCCTATGCAGGGCCCATCAGTCTGATGCCTGATGCCATGGCTGCTTCTTTCTTTACCCTTTCTTCCCTCAGATGGCTCTGGCTATTACAGGAGCATGTTCCCAATTCCAATACCAGAGACACCAAGACATTGCAAAGCTGATAGCAGCCGCCGAATTCTCAGCTGATGCAACCTTTCATGCAGTTAAGTTTTCAGCCAGAGCCATCATTTCACATGTCATAGCAAGCAGACATTAAACATGAAATGCAAGCTCGCTTAATCTCCTCAAGCGGGAGACAGACTGTTTGGCCCTTCCCTCAATCCACTACTCATTGAGACTCCAAATAAAAAGAAAATTTTACCCTCCCTTTTTTGGAGGTCAGACCCTAGAAACATCAGTCCTTTTGGAGGGGATTGTTATGGCCCTTTTATCAGGGACCATTCTCAACCAGAAACCAGAGATCTCCACCTTTCCGACCCGGGCAACAGCCAGAGAGGTCAGACTTTGGGGATAGGAACAGAAGGGGTGGCCAACCCAAGAAATTCTTCCAAGGAGTGGGAAATAGATTTTTCCGGCATCCAAGATAACCCAATGGACTCGCCTCCCGTTGGCGGCTGCCTTAAATTATTCTCGAACCAATGGGACTACTCAACATCTAATTTCTGGGTCAGAGACATGATCAGATTAGGCCTTGCGCTGGAGTTTCAATCCGCTCCCCTAGACTTCTTTATGTCGTGCCCTCTTTCCAGAGATCCGGTTAAACGAGATCTTATGAAAACAGCTATTCAGCACTTCCTGGGCATACGAGCCATCCAACCAGTAGCTACCGACCAATGAGGGCAAGGTTTCTATTCACATCTTTTTATTGTTCCCAAAAGTTCAGGAGGGTGGAGAGCAATCTTGTATTTGAAACACCTTAATCAATTTTTAGTATATCGCAAATTTGAAATGTACACCCTACAATCTATCTTACTCGGTATCAGAAAAGGTGACATCCTTACATCTATAGATCTGACGGAGGCATACTTACATATTCCA
>BHFT01008867.1:0-29974 GCA_004320025.1 Laticauda laticaudata
ATATATATATATATATATATATATATGTATGTATGTATGTATGTATGTATGTATATGTATATGTATATGTATATATATATGTATAACTGTTTCACCTCTTGTTCAGTGACAAATTCTGATTTGGTGGCAATTAGTAGTAAATTATTTCCATAAAGAACCACAATACATCAGTTTATGAGTTATTTAAATGAGTATTGTTTCATAAATACTCAGTGATCTTTACTATAAGCATTCCAATGAAAACCATTGAAACAATTCATCATAACACTGTTCTTATTTGTGTCAGTATGAAGAAAGGAGTTTATGAATCAATTGCTGCCCTTGCTACACTACAATCTCGAAAGATTTGGATTTATTGTGGTTATTTCTTCTTCTGGAGGTTCACCTAAATTCATCTTTTATCCATTAACACTGTTTCCTATCAATGAATTAACTATAACTTTACAGCCTATCAGTATTTGGGAACTCTCATTTCTGAATTCAAAATCGTAGCTGTCTATTTGCATATAGCATGTTTTACTACTCTACTGTTGATTTCTTTCAAATATACATTCATAACATTATCCCTTTTCTTGCTTTTACTATTCTAGTGGAAGTCTACACTACACTTTTTTTCTTAGATCCCACAGCTATTTATTATTTATTTATTTATTGAATTTATATTGATGCCTATTTGGCAATGGCAGCTCAAGGCGGCTTACAGACTTTAAAACCACATTTAAAACAATAAAAACTAACAAAAAGAATCAAATAAATTAATATAGTACAATATAACAAAATAACCCCCCAGCTCCCAGCTCCCACTCCAACAACAGCAGATCACACAAGTCATTTAATGGGCTCCATCCCGCTCTGGGTTTCCCAGGCCTGCTGGCAGAACCAGGTCTTCAGCTCCTTCTGGAAGAGTATTGGAATGAGGACCATTCTAATCTCTGGGGGAATGATGTTCCAGAGAGAGGAGCATGGAGATACACCATGGAGGAGGCCTTCTGGTGTATCTCCCTCAGGGATGGAACCCGCAATATTTCCTGCCTTCCCACTCTGATGGGTTGGGTCGGTGTGATTGGCAAGAGACGGTCCCTCAGATAACCTGAGGGACTATGTTTCAACAGGAGGACATTCTAATCCATTATCATCTGTCATATCTAATGAATGTTTGATTTTTGCTTTTTCACCTGACAAGACAATATACATGTCCTGATCTTCTCTTTAGAATAAGTTTAAGGTATTGATACAATAAGTCTTGCTGCTGATAGCTGAATTGAATGAATAATGCCTCCATAGAAAGGTGTTCTTTTTCCTATATTTCTTGCTGTATCTCATAAAATGTATAAATAAATGGAAGTATTACTTGACTCTGGTGAAGTAGAAATGTATACATTTTTCTGCTAGAAATTAGATTAATTAAAGGCATTTTCTCTTTCTGCTGTTTTTTTATTTACACACTTCATTTCACGTGAAATTTCTATCGCATAAAAATAGCTATTTTCTGAGTAGAAATTCATCTTTCAATTTCCCTGCAAATCTTTAATCTAGATTTCATTTGGAGGATGCACCTATGTAATTTCGTTAAGGAACGATAAAATGTAGCCTAGGCTGCAAGAATTAAACTTTATGTAGCATCCATCTACATATTTGGGGGGGCATGCAGAAAATGAAATAGAGGGAAAAATCAAATATTTATAAAGCTTTCCTCATAACCAAGTCCTCCAGCTTACAAAATTCCCATAAAGCACATGCCAGTTGCCTCTTTTGCCTTCTGTGGAGATAGGCAAGCATTTCTAATATGGTGTTTGCTTCTCTCTGTGCCAGAGAAATGGTAATATATTTGTTGATGACAAAGCCAACAGGTGCCAAGGCTGTTGGGTACTGAAGCTATTTGGCTCTTTGCCTATAGTAACACAGTAGATATATTGTATGTCTGTAGCTTTTGTATGTTTCTGTGTTCTTTTGAGCAATGGGATAACTCAGTTGAAATACATACTTAAACTCCAGAGGGATTAAATACGTTTCCTTTCTTTTACAGTTCAGAATTTTACAGTTTCTTTGTTTGGGGATTCTCAGATTGCTTAATGATTTGTTCCCTCCTTTTTTGCCCAGATGTGTATAATGGCTGTATTTGAACCTTACTAGGGTTAGTAATTTTATTACTCAACATATGGTATAGTCCTTAATTTCCTCCCCCCCCCCCCCCNCCCCCCCCCCCCCCCATTGTATCAGTCTTTTGCTTTAGAGGGCCAGTAAAACATGATGGGAGTCTTACTTTAATTGAATTTCATGAATTTAACCTTTAATCTTTTTTTTGTCGAGTTTCAAGGTAGCAGGACTTAAGTTTCATTTTAACAGTATTTGAAAAAAAAATATTCTCAAGAAGCTATTTAGATATGGATATCACAATTTTAATGTGGTTTTCAGATGTCATAACCTTTGAACTAAATGCAACAGTTTTCCTGTTTAAATACAGTAGTTTATGAGTTTATTATAATTGACTATGACATACAACCATTGCCAAAATGTAGACAGCATTTTTGAAAAATACGTTTAAAGATTGTTTTTTAACCAAACTAATAATAAGCTAGAGTCAGTCCCTTAAAAGAGCAAAGGCCAATTCCTAGGTTATTTTCTCCCCTGTATTTCCAACTTTTTTCCTTATCCCTCTAGTTAGAGACTGAGTAAGGCATAAAACAAATGAGCTCTGTAAGAAGGACCAGTAATGAGCAGGGTTCCATTTTGCATATCTTTGTTAACAGTTTTATACTTGGTAGGCAACTACAAAACATATTCTCAAGCCACTTTGTAAATTTAAAGAGACCATAACTTATCCCTTATCACATATCACTCTGAACAAAACCAAATCCTAATATGGTTTAACACAGAAGCCCCCAACTATTTGGGCACCAGGAACCAGTTTCATGGAGAAAGTTTTTTCTGTGGACCAGAGGGGGCATGGTTTCAGTGCTGCCTGCATCCCTTTACTTGCGTGCACAGCCCGCTTTCTGGCATGTCAAAACCCACTGCCAGTCCACAGACAAGGGGTTGTGGGCCCCTGATTTAAAACATTGGGAACTTAGCCAGTGCATGTATCAGTTAAAATGTTATACCATGCTCTCCATGATATTTAGTGTCCACATTACATTGGGATCACAAACTAATCTTCTTGCCCTGAAGAAGATTAGTTTCTGTCACACCTGTCACTGGTGCCATAATTCTGGATGTTCTTGAATTTGATTAAGAGGAAATCTATTAACAGTGATTCATTCCATGGAATGTATATCCTTTATACCCAGGATTTCTACATGGCATTTTTGAATGTCTTCTTAAGCTCTTCATAATCATTTTGTTTTTATCTATCTGATTCCTCCTTCATAATCACTTTGGCTTCCATCAGCTGGACTCAGATGTTATGTGGACCAGTGATTTTTATAATAGCAATCTATTTGAAATATTCTTTTTAATTGTATATCCTTGCTACATTCCAGTTGAGATTGAGTTCCCATATCACATGTGTTGTCCCCAGCTCAACGCTCTTTACAAAGAGCGTCATTTTTTTGGTCCAGTATCTAATCTCAACTTTGAAGGGAAGACTGATTGAGAAGATGGTTGCACAGTAATTTCAGAAGACCTTCAAAGAGGTGAATTATCTGAATCACAATGAGTATGACACGGAAACATCATTGAATAATCTCTGGCGAGGGTCGAACAAAAATTATGCATCTTATGCATCCATTCTTGCTCTACTTGACTTCTTCACAGAGCTTTCAAACCATTAAGCATGGAATAGCTCTGAGGATTGGGGATGGATAGCAGTGTTATGCTGGTTCACCTCCTTCCTCCATGGTCCAGGGCAGTGATTGGAGAGGAGACATCTAGTCTTTGGTCTCTACTCTATGAGATGCCACACAGTTTCTCTCTTTTTGTTTAACATCTACACGAGACTGCTAGGTGAACTAATTTGTTGTGATCGGGTGGAATATCATCAGTATGTTGATGACACCCTATTATTCTATCCTTGATGAATTTAGCAGTGCTATGAATGTTGTGTCCTGGAAACTATGAGAGTCTGGATGGGGGAAAAAATCTCAACCCTAGCAAGACTGAGTGGTTTTGGGAGCCACTGAAAGCACCTGAAATCCTGGCTCTGCCATCTGGCTTGGGGTCAGTGGGGAGTATCACACTGGAGGTGGTTGATGGACCAATAGCAGTTCCCACCTCACCCCTGCGACTTCCTTCTCTATCTTTTAATTATAATTTGTATTTTAATTTTTAATTAATGTTATTAGAAATATTTTTATTATTTTTTATTGCTTTTTTTGCATTCCACCCAGAGTCACCTTCTGGTGAAGGTGGGCAACAAACATATTTAATAAAGAAATACTTAAAATAAATAAATGGCCCCTGTAGCCCCAAGAGAACTGAGAAAGAAAAATGTTCCTAACATGTTTTAGCTTAAAAAATTATTTCCCCATGCTTTTGCCTTCTGAATTAAATCAACTGCTTCTGAGTGTGCAAATTAAGAAACTATAGTACAAACTATCCTTCCAAACCTAGATTAGAAATTATGTTTTGATGCAAGTTCAAATTCCTAGCTATACCGAGAACATTTGCACCAAGACAAATGCCTTGTGTGTCCAATCACACTTGGCCAATAAAGAATTCTATTCTATTCTATTCTATTCTATTCTATTCTATTCTATTCTATTCTATGTTGAACAGAATGAATGGAGTGCTTAAGGGATGGTTGCTGTTTCCCTCACAATTCTGGATGAACATTATAGGTTCAGAATTGTTAGAATATAGCCTGCTACACACTTATTTTCATTTCAGTAATCCAACATTCAACAAAACATTGACTGCACATTAAAAGTATATTTTCCCATAAGAAAAACTATGCCCTACAATTACATTTTTGTGATCATTTTGTTGTTTTTTACCAGTACTTTCATGTTACATGATAAAAAAACAAAATATAATTTAATAATTATAATAACAATAACAATAAGTTGTTGGCCCAATTTTTTGAAAATAAACTGTTTGAAAATAAACACTTAATTTGTCTACATTACAGAGGCATTGTATTTTAAATAATTCAGTAGAAAGTCTGAAGAACTTTTAATTCTAATAGCATTTCTGAAGTGTGTGTATACCCATCTGTCTTCTCAGTTTGAATAATCACATAATTTTGCTTTGCTACTAGCATATCTTTTGTATTTCCTCCATGAAATTGGGATAATTAACTCCCTGCAAGGATACTCAAAACTCATTTTAGTGGTGCTTTATGTTGCTTAGAAGATGTGAAAAAGTGTTAATGTATGCCAGTGCCTTTATTTAAAGAATAACATGTTTAACTCTAGCATAGTGTGGAACATTTAGTAGCCTCCATGAATTGTAGATTGTGAATGCTAGAAAAATTAACTGTACAAAGTATTTAAGTTATATAACGTATTTATATCTTTCAGCACAAAGCTTTCCACAGGCACCTTACAACTGGATTCATTAGTTATTGCAAGAACATGCTTTCAGTGATTGATAGCTCAATCTAACTTTAGTGTTTCCAGTCCAAACTCTAATGACTATTAGCCATTCAATCCATACTTTTCATTTATTATTTAGATAAAGGTGTGCCTGCTTATAAAATTTTGTTATGAAATAAAATGAAGGGGCTATTAATTTGAAGCTAAGCAGTGTTCAGATTTATTCTACTTCTGATAGGAGTCTATCAGGGTTGTAGACTAGGAATAAAAAGGTAGAATTGGAATAAAAAACCACCACCACCATCATCAGCAGCAGAAGGCAATAGCAAACCACTTCTGTACAGTACTGTTGGCAAGGAATCTGCATAGCCATATCTGGAATGGAATTTTATTTGATGGACTAAACTTTACTTTCATTTAGGTGTGGTTTACACTTTTTCAAAGCCCTTCAGATGAATTAAAGGCAGTAATTTAGCAGGGTCATAGAAATTTTCTGAACACAGTCGAAAACTCCAACAACAACAGTGACTGAGAATAGAAAGGAGAATTTACAGAGTGTTGATTTTTGTGGTATATGTCTTTAAAGTTAGTTGATCAACTATTTCTGGCTATGTTATCTGGAATTTTTTACACAATTGTCTGACATTAAATAACTTTATTTAAAAAGCAATTTGTATTTTATAAACCTCATCAAGCTTATATAAAAGTAGAACATGTAGTTATTAGAAACGTTATGTATTTTCAGTCCTGAAATTAGATAAGATTTTAAACCTTATAAAAATATTTCTATGCCTTGAGCAATAGCATATATTTTTGTTCATCTAAGTTTTCAATGTAAATTCAATTTATTTAAGCTGGTTAGAATTAACCCACCTAGTTTCTCTACTTAACAATATGTTTATTGTTAAAAATAGAAAAAGAAAAGCTATGTACGCCCTCAGATTACCGTAATTCTGCCAGTAAAAAATTTGAAACATAATCCAAGTGAAAAGCAACACTGGTCATTATTAATATTTAGAGTAGCTAAGAACAAACATAGATTGGATAAAATGGTCCAATAAATCCAAGGCAGCAATCTCTATTTCTTAAAAACAATAATCAAAAGAAACCACAATCGTACTTTAAAATACTCAGAAAAATTAATATCAAATTATAAGTCTCAAATCATATTTTTAGCATATGAGAACTTATGTGCAGAGCAGACCCACAGTTTAATGGATAATGTTGCTTGACAACTATTTTACATTACTCAGATGGTTTTGAAAAATAATGTATTTTTGAATTTTTCCTCAAAACTATTATAAATACTTTAAAATTGAGGATTCATGGAACACGGTCAATGCTGATGCCTCATTGGTAGAGGATTTGAACATCTTCTTTGCCCGCTACGAGGCAAAAAGACCAGACCACATAGCCTCTGCCTGCCAGCCTTCTGATTTCCAGCCACTCACCCTATACGAACTTCAAGTGTGAGCTGCACTGAAGGCTGTGAATCCCAGTAAAGCTGCAGGTCCAGATGGGGTGCTGGGGATAGTGGTAAAGACTTGTGCTATCAATTAGCAGGGGTCCCAACAAAGTTCTTTAACATCTCCCTGCAAATGGCCTGTGTTCCATCATGTTTGAAAACAGCCACTATTGGCCCAGTCCCCAAGAATACAGCAATTAATTGTCTAAATGACTACAGACCTATCACATTAACATTAATAGTGATGAAATGGTTCTCCAACATCTTAGAACATACCTCCTACCAGACTTTGATGAATATCAGTTTGCCTACGGGGGAACAGGTTGACAGATGATGCCATAGCTACTGCCTTCCATACTGTAGTGAGCCATCTGGAGAAACCTGGAAACTATGTCATGATGCTTTTCATTAACTAAAGCTCAGCCTTCAATACTATCCTGCCAAGCATCCTTATTGAAAATCTGACTGACTTGGATTTTCCCTCTTCCATCTGCGAATAGATCAAAGACTTTCTGAGGGACCAACCACAAACAGTGAGGGCTAGGTCTGTCACATCCACCTCCCCGAAACTTAGCACTGGCTCCCCACAGAGCTGTGTGCTCAGTCCCTACCTATATTCACTGTACACATGTGATGTGTATCATCTGACCCATCCACTGTGATCATTAAGTTCACAGATGATACTACCATATTGGGTCTCATTACAGGTGGAAATGAAACAGCATTCGGGGGGAGGTTCAAAAATTGTCCTCATGATGCCTAGAAAACAGCCTGCACCTAAACATAAGCAAGACAAAGGAGAGAGAGGACCCCATCCCACTTTACATTGAGGGGGGCTCCTCAGTGAAGATCTTACATGGAAAATCAACACAACCCAGGTGGCCAGAAAGGCCCAACAGAGACTCCATTTCCTTAGGGTCTTGCAAAATAATAAAGTGGAACAACGACTGATGACCTCCTTTTACCAGTCCACAATACAAAGCATCCTCACATATTATGTTATGGTGTGGTATGCTGGCTTGACAGCCGTGGACAAAAGACATTACAGAGGATGGTGAGCACAGCACAAAACATCGTGGGCTGTTCCCTGATACCACTAGGTGACATCGCTAGGGCTCGCTGCCTTAGAAGAGTGAGGAAAATTCTCAGGGATGACTTACATTCCGGTCAGCACTTCTTCATCTCTTGCCATTGGGTAGGAGATATAGAAGCATAGTCAGCCGTACAGGCTGAAAAACAGTTTCTTTTGTGGATGGTCAGACTTCTGAACGGAAAATAACACAGACTTGCGGGGCAGGCGTGTTATACAACAAGGTCACATAGTGTAATAAGATTGGGACTGGGTTGGGGACTTCTGTCCTCACTGTAAGTTGTGTCAGGGGAGAGAATGCATGAAGGGAGGCTCAGCCAATCTCATTGTACACATGTTGTCCTCTGACAATAAAGGTAATAATAACACAATTCCTAGTATCACACAGATGTACACTTAAGTCCACCCTACTAGTTCCTTCTATGGCAGTAATGCAAAATGGAGAAAAACAGGGAAAACAGTAGACAAATAAAGGCAAGGTAAAGAATAGGAAATATAGAAAAAACTAATGTACATCAATACCATTTACTGTACATCTGTCCTTGAAAAGCAATTTTGCTTCTACCTCATCTTCACATAGGATACATATATCATATTTTCTTCTTTAAGCTTCTCACCTCTCTTTGAACATCTTGTCAACATCATTTCTCCATAACTTTCTCTATCATTCCTTTCCCTTTAACCTTTCCACCTTTCCTATTTACAAAGCTGACTTTATTATGTGACCACCCTGCTTCTTTTTTTTCTTTCATTCACACACTTCTTGCTCTTTTTTTTAGTCCACTTTCACTCAGTATTCTTTTTTGGAAGGAATGGGGATGTTATCTCAAGCACACACACTACTTGAGTGTTACATTTCCAATGCATCTACTCTCAGGTCCAAAAAACAATGTGCCAAAAGAATGCTCTTAGACATAGCTATTTTTGCTTTTCGACAAACATTCATTCTTTACCAAAGGCCAGAGATAAACTTTCTTCTCCTTTCTACCAATATTTGCATGTCTTCAATTTTCTGTACCAATTTTCCTGTCTTCAGTAAACATTCTACTAAGGTACACACATTTATCAACCCGCTCTGCTTTTCATCATTTACAACCTGCAGTTTTTCATTCTGTTTTCCATGTCAGTCATAACTATCTTGGAGATTCTTTTTGAAATAATTTGTGGAGCCATTGTTCTTGCTAAATGAAGAACAGTGTTTGTTCTATGCTAAAAGAAATCATCAATTTTCTGAAAAATGCTTTGAAATCTGTTGTGTGGTATTAAGTGTAAGTTTTGTTATATTTTGCTATATCATTAGGATTTCACCGAATTATTTATTTATTTATTTATTTATTTATTTATTTATTTATTTATTTATTTTAAAAAGCTATGCTTTTTTCTTAACCTTCTCAGCTGGTAGGATGTTTTGATAAACTTTTTGCATATTGATGGGTATATCAATTATATGTCATTTTTGAGGTATCTCTTTTATTTTTGAAAACAAGTGTTAAAGGCAGAATATACAATAAAGCAAAGTACTTGAATCAGGTAATACTTGAATCAGAGGCTTGTTTCAGTATCTTAACAGGAAATACTATCTAATCTGCTTTAAGAATAAAGCAAAACCTGGGTGCACTATAGCCTCTCATCCTCCAAAATGTTCCTGAAACAGAAAAGCTTTGTGAATGTTACTTGATTATATAACTGACTTAACCTACATACTCACGTATAAACTAATTCTAAGCTGGTCCTCATAAGCATATAGTGCATATGCTTGTTAATATGTCTAGAACCTATTTCATTTAGATCATTTATACATAATGTTGTATATTTTGGGTAAGAACTACAGCAAAGCTTTAGCATTTAGTTGGAAGAATACTGAGTTAATATTTTACCACTTTGACTGGGGACAGAGTAGTTGCCTTCTATTTGAGAAGATCAAATAATTGCAGGTTTTTGTGTAAATATTATACACAGGCTGTGGCTATTTAGTTTTTAGTTCAAGCGAAAGCCTAAGCAACCTACCGTCTATGGTATTCTCTTTCAGTTTAGCCTACCTTAAATGCATGTTGAACTTGTTTTTAATTTGAAGCTAATTTGAAGTGGAAAATAATGAAGAAATTTATAAATAGCAATTAGTTGTATTGAATTCATTTTTAGTTGCTTACAAATTTTAATAAAGATCAATTTCTAATCCCATTGGTTCTGCTTTATGTTCATATATTGAGGACAGGCAAGTGTTCGGTGCAGTTTCTGAAATCAAACATTCTCTACTGTTCCTACTCCCAAAAGACTTCTGAGATTTTCCTTTGATGAAATTGTACAGGATGTTTTCAAAATTTGCTCAGTCTGTGTTGTAGACTTTTGTTTCCCATAATAATTAGTCAAAACACAAAAAATAATCTTAAAAATATATAGGTGGAAAGTGATCTTAAAGCTATTAAAAATAATAAAAAGTATAGATCTCCTAAGTGAATCCTATCACTTTATGGACATCTTTATGCAGCTTTTTTTCCCCTGAAAGAAAATTAGTTTTGTCATTTCCTTTTGTCTGCAAAATTGATCCTTCTGATGAATTCCAAACAAGATCTAAACCCATTTAGTACAGCAAACCTGTGCTATCTATATATTTTGTCAGAAGCTTTTCAGCATCTAAAGTCAAAATTACAAATAGATCTTTTACTTTTTATTGAAGCGCAGTAAATATACCAGTAATCCTGGGGTCTTCAAACTTGACAATTTTAAGACTTGTGGACTTCAACTCCAGTCATGTTAGCTTAGGAATTCTGGGAGTTGAAGTCCACAAGTCTTAAACTTGCCAAGTTTGAAGACCCTTGCACTAATCTAATATTATCTGCCGCTTGCCTAGTTTTTATAAACTCTGTTTGATAATTTTTAATAATGAATAATACCACTTACTGTAATCAAGTTGATAGCTATTAATTCATGATTGCTGTTAAGTTTTTTTCATCAACATTAATCAGCAAGATTGGACAATAATTACCACATTGAGTATGATCTTTACTGGATTCTAGTGTAATTGCAATATAAATGCCTCTGATAATATTCCCTTATCAAGTATCTCACTATTTAATTTTTTAAAGGGAAGCAACTTCTTAGACTTAGCCAGAAATGAGACAAGGATAAGATTTTGTTCCTCTTATGTTAGAATTCAGGATTATGTAATGAAATGAGTTAATGGGAGATCCAGAACAAAGAGTATTCACACAGTGCTTAAATATAAAATACTGTAGGTTGAGCATCTTTTGGAAATGATTTGGAAGAAGGCCTTTGGAATATGCAAGAGTGCCATTTCTACACCTCCAGCAGCATTTTTTTTTTCAAATTTGCATAGAACATGAGCTGTTTTAAATGAGTGCTGCATTTGAGCATTCCAGATTCCAAAACATGTTTACCAAATTATTTTCAAAGGATGCATAGCCATAAAAATCAATATTACAAAAAGACATTAATCTGAATAACTTTAAACTATAATTATACAGTGTAGTAGAACATAGAGTATTAGTTTTTCCGTATATCTTTTTTTGTAAAAGCTGTATATCACAATTTTATCCTTTCTTTTTTTACCCTTGCTAATCAACATGACCAGGAAGCTACTGTTGTCCAGCTTGTTTAATTCCCCTGTTGGCTTCTGTATTAGTCACAGTAGAAAGAGAAAGCAATAGTAATTAAATCTTTGATCTGATTCAGAACAGTTTTTCTTATATTCTTATTGTACTTCACTTCTTTCATTAGCAAATAAGTCATGAAACTTTTACATATGTCACAATTATTTTTCATTTTGCCCTTTCCTCTGCATTTCTTTTTCTCTGCTTCACTGAATATAGATATATAAGAATTATTTTCTTTTTAGAATGACTCACCAAAGGCATTTAATAGCCAATAAAAGAGAAAAATGTGGCAGTGTCTTAAGTTGTTCCATAACCTATTTGTGAGTCCTGACCCACCATCTGAAAACCACTGAGCAAGAGAGCTCTTTAATCTGGCTCTAAATCCGATTGATACTCAAGCATCAGTTTTATATTTGTATGTAAAGTCTAACATTTTCACACAGTCCTAATTTTTTCATAAACAGGATAAGTGAAGGCCAGTTCACAAGAAAACTGATGAGAAACATATGATTGTTCGTAACATTAAACAATAAAATAGCAGTTGACCTCACACTTTTAGAACCACAAAATGTAATTAGGTTGTCAATTCAATGAAAGCTATGTAATGGGAATGATCTTTAACAGAAGTTTACACACAAGTCATATTTAATGTGGTTTTTCTCAACATCATGATTTAAATATTTATTTCTATTGACTTCAAAAATTCCGTATACTCTTAACATCACAGCCAAGTTATGAGAGTTAATGGTACTCTTATCACTGTAAAATAATTCTCTCTATATCCTGCTGTTGAAATTGCCAGAATTGTAGGAAAGGTAATATTCAGCATCAGTCAAATGAAATGATGCATTCAGACTTCCTGAGAAAACAGCTTTTTTAAGCAGCTAAATTATTTATTTATCCAGGTTTCATTTTACAGGGGTTTTTTTTTCTAAAACAAGCAAAACTCTCAAGTCTTGACCCCTGCTTAGAACTAGATATGAATGACATTTGAAATAAATTTTAAGGAAAAGTAGAGGGGTACTTTTGCCCCCAAACATCTGGGGGAAAGTACAGAAAATCTGATAACTGATCCCTTACTGACATTATTTGGATCTGAAGTGATTGTATGCACTTTTTCTTAGATACTGTCTATTTATAAAAATTACTGTTAAGTATCGCAGAAAGACAAATTGAGGAAACACATTAGGAACTAGGTTTAACATACAGTATCTTACAGACTTTCCTCTCACCCACTATACCCACCTAGAGAAAATGGAACAATGATACTGGATAGTCCCAAGGAATATGTTGCTTTTAATACCTGAACCTAAACCGTTAGCAGCTGAATTATTTAAAAAGCCAAATTGTATTTTCTGCATTACAAAACAAAATGTTGAGTACTTTAATGAGTAGAAACATAACAAAGATGTGCTAGATTAGACTTAGACCCATTTAATCTAGCATTTTTGTTCCCAATCCTTCTTTGGAGACAGGAATATTCTCAAAATATCTGGTGTTTAAATGCATCCTTAACTGAAGCTAAAAACAAACAATGATTTGGAACAATTGATAGCCATATCCTCTGTGAATTCCCTATTAGAAAAATGCAAATTGGTGGCTATCATTTTATTTGATAGTAAAGATACATAAATATTTCTCTTTTTTCCTTCTCAATAGCTTATCATTCAACTACACTGGAATGCTTCTTTTATTGTGGACACATTCCATGTATTTGTGAATTATAAAATATTTTCTTAGTGTGACTAGTTGGAGATGTAAGGGTCAAAATTATTGATAATGGAATAACCATGAAACCGAAATCTATCTGTCTATTTCTGTCAATCTAATCTGTTTAATTTAATGTAATCTTTTTCCCAGTAAAATAGTCTAATAAAAACAGTAAAAACTTCACAAAACTCAAAACAATTATACATATTGTCTAAATATTGATAGTTTGTTATGATTCCTTAAAATAGTCTCTACTGAAAGTTTTATTTCTACTAGCAATATTATTTTTTACAGAACTATAAAATATTAAACACCACTCCTGTCAGAGGTGGTATTCAGCAGGTTCTGACCAGTTCTGGAAAACCGGTAGCGGAAATTTTGAGAAGTTCAGAGAACCGGCAAATACCACCTCTGAGCTGGCCCACCCCCATCTATTCTCTGCCTCCTGAGTCCCACGCTGATCGGCTAGGTCTTCTTTTTTTTTTATAAAGAATTTTATTAATTTTTAACAAACAAAACATATACAAACAAAACACAAACATAAAAAACATAAAATATCTTTTTGGACGGCAGTTTGATCCCGAGTTACATCTTTTTGTACAGACATAAGTTCAAGTTCGTGCTTACTTTTTATATAGCATTCCATTTCTTATTCACTATTTTACATTTTCTATATAGCTTCTCCCCTCTTTTCAATCTCTTAATTCTATTATATTTATTTCATCTCAATTTAAATCATTATACTTATATCCTTTGTCTGTCCTATTTCAGCTGTCTATTATCTTTTTCTATTAACACAAAATTTCTTCTGTAATGACCGATTGGAGTCATAATGCCTTATCATACTTATCCTTCCCCTAGTTTTAAAGCTTAACATACACATAATTTTCATTCAGATTCTGCGTAGTACATTCTAAAGATAGACTCAATATTTTAAAACAAGGAAAAAAAATTTTTTTTTTTAAATATATTAATATAATTAAAACAACAATCCATAGCAATTAAAATTATATCATTAAAATTAGTATTCATTTAAGTCTTAAACATTTTACACAATCCTTTCTAAATAAATATCATGCTTCTATGGGAACAATTATAGATTTTGCTTAGTTTCTTCCCCCTATTTCACTTATGTTTTAAAAATATTATACAATGACAATGTTCCCATTTTTCTTTAATTCATTCTCTCATATTTGATTTCATTTATTTTATTTAAAAAAAGAAATTTCGCTAAGTTACATTAAATTATTTTGTCCCATTTTTATAATCATATTATTCCAATTTTGTAACATTATTTCAAATACAAATACAACAACACAATCTTATGTACTTTTGCAGAATCTCTTTTTCAATTGTATGTTTACCCATTATCTCTAAATAAATTCTGTTTCTTTACATCTTGTTTTCAAACCTTTGTAGCTTCTCTCCCCTTCTTTCCTCCTTGCTTCTCCACTCTACCCTTTTTACCCCCTTGTCTCTTAATCTCCACCCTCTTGTGTATTTTTCTTTTCTGTTGCTTTCTGATGTTGTGTCCACTTTTCACCTTTATTTTCCCCTTTTTTGGTTGTTTTTTTTTAGTCTTAAATTCTCCATTCTCTTCTCTCCTTTCCCCTTTCTTCCCCAAATAAAGTTGCTTGTTCATTAGGGATTGGTTTCTTCTTCATCCCAATCTTTGTTTTCTGTAGTTTCTCATATGAGAAATTGCCAGTTTCTAAGAAACGAAAATAGAGCCAAAAGAATCCTTCCCTTCTTGTTTCTCTTGTTCATATTTTATAAATTCCATTTTCAGTTCATCCATAAGTAATGCCATTGTAAAAAAAAAAAAAAAATTTAAACGACCCAAATGATTTTAGTCATTCAAATAAAATTTCAAAAATCTCAAAGTCACGCAAACAATCAAAAACACACAGTCTATTTCATTTAACACCTTCTCTTTTTTTTCACTTTTTTTCTTTCATTTTAATGCTTCAAAAAAACTTCAAAATTCTTTTTGACCTTCAATCTCATCTGATAGAATAGCCAATTATGATCCAAAATAGAAAAATCCAATAGTAAGAGGCCCAAACCAAAGAGAAAAAGGATAAATAAAAAGCAAAAATAAAAATATACTAGAGTTAAAATATACAAAAAGGCTGGCGAGTAGAGATTTTACAAGTATATATGGACTGCACCTGCACTTTATTTATTTATCCAAGGCTCTTATTATGACTCTCTTCTCCAGCAGCTTCAAAGCCAAGCCTCAAGTGTTGAAATTATTGAATAGAGTCCAGGAAAACACCTGTAATAATATTTTTCTGTGCTTCTCCCTCCATCTTATCACATTAAAATGTCCTTGAGAAGGAGTAGTTGTACATTTCTCCCAATTCAAATAAAATACTTTCAAGCCTCTAGTTGGCAGTGTTGCAAAATCTCTTAATACTTTCCCCCCCCCCAGCCAGAAAGAAAAGTAATGTATACAAAACTCAGAGAAAAAGAAAGAAAAAATCAAAGGGGGTCTCTATCCTAATGAAAATTAAAAAATCAAAAGAAGCATGAAAATAATAATAAGAAAAATTCAATCTGGTTACCTACAAAATCACATTAAAGTCCTCAGAAAAAAAAGTAGTAAGGAAAGAATCCAAGCCTCAATTTGACATCACTTTAAAAAACGCCGCTTAACCATTCCAGTCAAACAAAAATAAAGTCACAGGTTTCTTCTTTCATCTCCTTCAGATTCAGTGAATTTACATTACAAAAGAGGTTTCTCACCCAGCCGACACACATTTCGCTCCAGCCACTTTCTTTTCGGAGCTGTCCCGGCTTCAGCAGCTTTGGAGGCTGCCTTTCCACCGCCAGCAAAAGGGCTTCTCCCGGATCAAACCAGAGATTTGCGATATCTCTGGATCCTGGGACTGTGCCCTTCACAATCCGTCTCTACGGGACGGTTTAGGTCCGTTAGGACCGACAGGGGCGAAAATATCAGCCTTGCGATGCTCAGAGCCCCGAGATCGCAGCTGTAGCACCGAGACGAAGCTCCGCCTTCTCCTAGGTCTTCTTTTGTTGCCCTGCACAGGAGAATGGAGCTGGAAAGCAGGTTAGTGGGGTGGGAAGGAAATGGGATTTTGCAGTAACCTTCCCCCAGGAGTGGGGAGGGAATGGAGATTTTACAGTATCCATCCCCGCCACCTTCACAAAGCCACGCCCATCAAGCTATGCCATGCCCACAGAACTGGTAGTAAAGAAAATGAATCCCACCACTGAGTCCTATCCAATTCAAATTACTTTTTTCAATGATTGCTCTTTTTACTGTATAAGAAAAGAAGGTCCAGATACTTTAATACTTTTTCATTGCCAGTGCATTTTTTGCCATTTTTTTCTTGATTCCCTCCCTGTATCTGATTGGCATCAGTTTAAAAGAATGTTACAATTCCTGCACTGATTTGCTTGTCTGTCCCACTTGAAAGATAATGAATTGTCATAGAAAATTATTTGTTAGCAGTGACCAAAAGCATAGCATAAGCTAGCTGATACCTTACTTATTTTCTTCTGTCAGCAACATTCGCCAATTGTGAATGCAAGCTTTACCATTTGCCGCTTTCAGACAACAAAAATTTCTTTTATGTTTTCTGTTAAAGAAACAGTCACAAGGTCACCCTTGAAATTCATATGAATAATTTCATAAAAAGGATTGATACCTGCTGAAACCTGTTGCTAATTATTTTATATTGCTTTCATGAATAAATAAAAAAGATAAGACATTTTTGTATCACTAGATTTTGCTTTAATAGCTATGGACATGTTTTCTTTGCAAAATGGATTCACAGGATTATATTAGGCTGAGCTGCCATGGAGTGGAAAAGGATTCTCTTTAGTAGCAGTAGCATTTGCTAGAATAACTGAATAAATAATCTTTAAAAAGAATAAATAATCTTTAAAACAAATAACTAGCAATGAACAATGATTGTGCACTGTTATTTAAAAATTATGCAGAAGAAAAAAGGGTGTTTTTATGGAAGAATTGTCAGATTTGTCAAAAACTTTGAAGGGAATTGATTTTCGGGGGCTTATTTTCAAATTTTTTGTTCATGCAGTTCCCCTGTCCTTTAAGGAAATGTAGGAAAAGTTTCATATAAAATAATATTGCACTATCTCAGTTGTACCTTTCTTTTTTTCTTTTTTTTTTTTGAATGAAGACCAAGCAGATGCAAAAATAATTCATACTTTCAACAACTTGAATGCCTCTTAAAAATTTTTTTTTTCTTTTGTAGTTCTTTGAGGTTCCATTTGATGCAAATATGAACAGGACAAAAAACAGACCTCTAGTACAAGGACAGATCAGGTAAGATTGCACATATGCTTTCTTTAAGCAGAAATGTTGCTGTATGTATTTTCCCCATTTTCAATCTTTCTTTGTGCTTAGTTAAATAAAGAATAAAAGACATGGAAAGAAATTATTTTGAATACTTTGATGATTCTGACACTCATAATGCCACCTAGAAAATACACCAACTTGCCTTCATCATGTTCATATATTGTATAAGGACCATTATAGGCATGCTTATTAAGAGTTACAAACTTCAACATTTTCATATAAAAATAAACAAACATCAGAAGCCAAATGCTGATCCTACTGGGACTTGAGAATTTCCAGAAAAGCTAAAGTCTCCTGCATGAAATCTTAAAAGAAACTTACTTTACCTAACACAAGTAAATAGGCTTATGCTCTTTAAATATTTGGATACAAACCACATAATGCCTGGTCACTTATTTATGATGTTCTAGTAGAATAGAAGCACAATAAGTTCTCCCATGAGCTGTTCAGAGCATCCAGAAGTGGGAAGTGCTTCAGTCTCTTCTGGAAAGGTTGGGCTTAAAACTCCGGGACGTTCCTCCTCCTCCATGGGATACCTCCCCAGCGTCCCCCAGTTTTAACTCAGCCTTCGTGGTAAGAGGTTGGGCATTCCCTACTGGAACGGTTTCTGATTCAGGTTTGCTTTTTCCCATTTAATTTGGTTTTTTTTTTTTCAGGTTTGTCCCTCTATCAGGTTTCCTCAATTAGTTAAAAAAACCAACAACAATTCTTTGTAAATAGCAGAGCCTGCCACTCCGCAGGCAGCCTGAGGCTACTGCCTCAGGCAATTTCCTTATCTAACTTCTGATCGTCTTCTCTGCGATCGTAGTGTAGCGCTCACAGCCGTGGCTCACTTTGCCTTGCCGTTTTCTTCTGACAGAAGCTTTTAACCCGCAAGTTAAAGCCCCAGCAGCAGCAGCTCATTAGAAAGCTCAGACATGAGCAACGGAGATTCTGCTTCCCACCCTTTTCAATAGCTGGCTCAAGTTCGTGCCTAATTATCACAGGTGCCATTCCCCGCTGGTTTCCCTTTTTGGGGACCGAGGCAGTACCTTCCCACTTTGTTCTCCCTGGGTTTAGCTCTCCCTTGTCTGGCTGACGTTGGATGAGCAGGCTAGTCATTAAACAGCCATTTCCTTGCAATTGCCTTTGGATTATTTCTTCGGAGTGAAACTGCAAGTGCCATTTAAATTGTGGGACGTTTGTTTTTGACAGGAAAGGATTCACCTTAGATCCTGTACAGCTGGTTTCCCTTGTTGGGGACCAGGGATCCAGAGTTTTTCTCACTTGGAGCACTTGGGGTCCCCTTGTTGGGGACCCTTAGGTACTGTTTACCATATACACAGTTATACCTATAAATACAGGCATATGTATATGTGTGTGGGCATGCATATATAGACATATATATATAAATATAGTCTTACTCTCTTGGAGGAGTGTTCTACCTTCAATTTCAGGGGAAGGTATCACCCCAGAGTACAAACATTAATAATAATAATAATCATAGTAATTAAAAAAACTTAAAAATTAAAGTAAGAGGCAAGAGAATCAGAATTCCATTTTACAATGGAAGGTGAAAATGCTTTCCGCTCCAAGCCAAACAAGTCCTGGGATAAGCCAGTGGGCCCCAAAAAGGCCTCTAAGGCGGCGGATAAGGATGCCCATAGACGGCAGCTAACTTTGGAGAGGCAATTGCAAAAATGAACCAGAGAGTTGGACAAAATGGCTATGACACATCAATTGGATCAGGACCCAAGTCCATTGTTGGGGCCCTTGGACTTCTCTACCCAGCCCAAGCAGACTGTTTCTGGGCAACTTCCCATAGGCACATCTCCTTCAGTGAGCACTGCCCGGCTAACCCCAGAGGCAACCTTCACCCCTATGGCTGCCGACTTAAGACAGGAGGAGGGATTACCTGAGACTATTCCCACCGAAATGAAGCAATGGATGGAGATGGAGATGGAGATTCAAAGGGGCATCATGGCTGGAGTTCAGCAATCTATCAGGACCAGACACTTCTCAGCCACTTCAGATGCGGGATCCCTGTCTGCTCGATCAGTTGCACACATGAGTCAACATCAAACTCAGGTATTCCCCAATATTCCTAACATACTAACCCAGGGTCTTCGGGAGGAGGTGGAATTTGAGGATCAGGAAGTTCCCATGGAAGTGGGGTCAGCCATCAGATGGACTTGGGGTTGTCAGAGGCTGACTCACTAGAATGAGGGATGTTGGATGACGAAGGCCTCATTCCGGACCAACCTACCTTTTCTGGCCTTTTTCGCCCGTACCTCTTTAAATCCTTACTGTTCAAGGCAAAGAACACTGCTAACCTAGGCACATCAAACCCTCATCCATTGTCAACAGGGTCTTAGGACGAATCCGAGGATCTAATATTCTCACAACTGGCTGAGGCGGAAACTATTCCTGTCCCTCGTATGTTTGCTGAAATAGTACAAAATCAATGGGAATCAGCAGCATCATACCCAGCCCCGACATGGTACGATAAACAATATTATAATTTGGCACCAGAGTTTTCAAATTTTCACAAAATGCCGGAGGTGGATGAGCCCATTGTGGCACTGGCCTCTTCTTCAACCTTTCCCAATGAGGCTGAGGAATCCCTGAGACCAGAGGAAAAGAGAGCAGAGTTGGCACTCCGTAGGGCGCACGTTTCTGACGCCTGGGCCATTAGGGCAGCTACAGCTGCATCTTTTTTCACATGGTCCTCCCTACGATGCTCTTCCACTTGAGGGATATATTGCCAGCGTCAAATGTCAGAGCCCACCAGGACATAACTAAAATTATTGCAGTGGCAGAATTCTCCGCCGACACCACACTGCAACGGGAATTTGGACTATTTCCGAACAATCACAAAGCATCAACCTGTTGGAGCTGCGAGCAGTTCACCTGGCCTTACACAGTTTTCTAACCCTCTTCCAGTCACGGCACGTTCTGGTCTTGACAGACAATATCACAACCAAGGCCCACATAAACAGACAGGGGGGTACCCATTCCAAACTTATGATGCTGGAGACGACCAAGTTGTTCAAGTGGGCCGAGGCCAATCTGTTGTCGCTCAAGGCAGAGCACATAGCAGGGGCCTTAAACACACAGGTGGATTGGCTCAGCAGAGCCACAATAGATCAGGCAGAGTGGCGCCTACACCCATCTCTCTTCCAGGAAGCAGTGCGGAGGTTTGGACAACCGGTGATCGATCTATNGGTTGATCCAGAAGTTATTGGAGGAACGAGCAGAATTGATATTGGTCACCCCTTACTGGCCCAGGCGAACATGGTTTGCAGATTTACAGGACCTGTCGAGAGAACAGCCTTGGAAAATTCCACTGTCAAGGGTTTCCCTCTTGCAGGGGCCAGTACTTCACCCGGACCCACATTGGCTCAACCTAGCTGTATGGAGGTTGAGCGGAGCCATTTAAGGGCACAAGAGATTTCAGAGGATGCCATTGTTACCATACAGGCATCCAGACGGTCCTCAACAAATCGTATATACAAGGCCACATGGTCTGCTTACTGTCGCTGGTGCCGGGGCTCCAACATCGATCCAACCACCCCATCAATAGGACAATTATTGGACTTTTTACAGGACAAAGGGCCTATCTCCAAATACTTTATGCAGACAGGTGGTGGCCTTAGCCTCGGTGATATCCTGGGGTGACCTTTGTTCCATAGCACACCATCCACATGTCTGCAGCTTTCTTAAGGGTGCTACAAACTTATGACTTCCTGTAATTCACCGCTATCCCACTTGGGAGCTCGACAAGGTGTGAACTGCACTTACAACTGGCCCGTTCGAACCTTTAAGAACCACCAGTCTCAAATTCCTGACATATAAGGTGGTCTTCTTAATTGTGATCACATCAGCAAGGAGGATTTCTGAATTGGCAGCATTGTCGATGAGAAAGGAAAGCTGAATGGGAAGGACACAAATAGCAAATCGCATGACCCAGGACATTGTAGCTATCATAAATACATGCTAGTTGCCAAGCATCTGAGTTTTGATCATGTGGTTGTGGGGATGCTGCCATGGTCATAAGTTCAAAGATTGGTTCTTAGTCACTTTTTCCAGTGCCATTGTAACTTTGAATGGTCGCTACACAAACGGTTGTAATTCAAGGACTACCAGTACAAAGGAATGCTGTCACATTTTTGCCAATATACAGGGTTAATTGCAATCTTGTTTTACTCCAGCCAGCCTAACTTATTGGAAATGTGTTCATTTTAATTTAAAATCAAGGTTCAGTAGCAGTAGCATTTTCAAGCTGCAAAGCTAAGTACATTTATTTGGAAAGTTGTATTACTGAATATAGTGGGACTTACGTCTGTGTATAAAGTCAGTAATACACTGTCCAAAAAAATGTACAACTTACGAAATAAGATAAATTATCATGCCATCCTTTTACTGTATCTTATGTATTACGATAGGACATTGGAAAAAATTAAATATCAGGTCACATTCTAGCTTGGTGCATGGCTGATGGCAGGGCGAAAATGAAAAATGTTTATCAATCAAATTTTGCTGAAAATCTTAAACCTCATTTCAAGGGTATCATGATTTCAGCAACTACTTCCGACAGTCTCTCATATATTATTTATTTTGCTTTGGTGTTTTATGTCTTTTTTGAAAAATTACAAAATATTATTCAAGACTGACATAATATTATTTTACAATGTGGAAAAATCAATTAATGCAACTGACTGTAACTGGTGTTTCATGTGTGATGAATAGGAAATATAGATAGAGTTTAGATTTATACTGCTGTCTTTATTTTAGGATGAATTAGTTCACAGAACCAATTCTTCATTACTTCACCAGAATTTCTGTGTCTGATTAAGTTGAAATCCATCATAAGTAAATGTTTTAACCAGTTTAATTCATAATGTTACAAAAGTTTTGATTTTTAGAACTATATAAGATTATTTCTAGCATATTAAAATATTATTTTTGCATATAGTGACATTGTGTGCTTCCTTGTTTGAATCTATGAAAAATGTCATTTGCTGTTTAACAAACATTGATTCTGATGGATAAGTCATTCCAACTACCGGTATTAGTACATTAAAAGCTGCATAATAATTTAATACATCCATTCTTCACAATAAAAATGACTCCTATTTAGAAATGACAATTTTAACATGATACAATTAGAGAAGAATTGGTTGTGTAGCAATTTAGATTCTGTACTATCAATGTAGGCATTATAATAAATAATGGTTTCCTGCCATTACCTAGCCTAGTAAGATAAGTTCCAAATATATTTAAATGATTATTTCTGAATATAATGAAACAGAAATAAAATCTTACCTTCTACCATAATGTTGTATGCAAGAGATTTAAGAATTCGAGTACAACAGATTTTAGGCTTTATAGGATATAGGGAATAAGATTTCCATTTTTTTCAAATCACATTAAAAAAAAATCTATAGCTCCATAATGAATCCCTATGTTTTGACTATAGAAATTACTGGGTTCAATTCCTGGCATTTCTATATAGAGTTGAAAAACATTTTCCTGAAATCCTGAAAAGTTGCTACTATTCAATGTGGACTGTCCTGAGCTGGCTGGATTTAAGTAGTTTTCTATTATCCCTCTGACTGTAGTTTCTATTAATCAACATAATTATCAGTTATACCAATAGGAGATGTTTCAGTTACTTTAAAATAATTCCAAATTATATTCCTGCTTAGCTTCAATCATTGGAACAAGTTTTTACTCTTGGCTGTTACCTAGTGCAACCCCAATATGATAACCTAATATGTGAGCCATTTATTGCTCCATCAGCAGATGTTTGGGTTACTCATATGGTTGATATGTAATTTGTATTCTGTGAAAATTCCAACCTTATTTCTGATATATTTGAATGCAGGTATATTTTCAACTTGTCCAGTGTTTTCTCCTCCCCTTTGGTCGGTTCCAAAAGACTTATAAAGCAATAAAAATATAAAATTTTCCAATATCAGTATCACTCATCAGATGAATTTAAACTAAGAGTTGCCTAGCATTTTTCTAATATATATTTTAAAGGTGGCCAGTGTAATAGAACGCCATAATAGCTATCCTAGTTTGATAGACCTGTAGGGTATTATAAATGGTAGGTTTAAAAGCTGTTATAACAGATGTAAAGCTTGCCACTAATTTTAAGAGTTAACTAAAAAAAATTCCTTTCACATGATTAAATATGTATGCCTTATACCTCATGGAAAGCAAAGTACCTCCAGGGCATTTCTATTGAATTAACTTTTCTACTTCTGCTACAGGTAAGTCCTCGTCTTACAACAGTTCATTTGGTGACCATTCTATGTTACAATGGCACTGAAAAAAGTGACTGTTTTTACATACTTATGACCGTTGCAGCGTCCCCATGGTCACGTGATCAAAATTCGGATGCTAGGCAACTGGTTCATATTTGTGACAGTTGCAGTGTCCAGAAGTCATGTGATCACCTTTAGCTATCTTTTGACAAGGAAGTCAACTGGGGAAGCTGGGTTCACTTAACAACTGGATTACTAACTTAGCAACTGCAATGATTCACTTAACAAATGCATCAAGAAAAGTCATAAAATGTGGCAAAACTCGCTTAACAAATGTCTCACTTAGCAACAGAAATTTTGGGCTCAATTGTGGTTGTAAGTCGAGGACAATCTGTATTTTCTTTTCCCATGATCAAATGAACACCAGAGTATTTTCTCCTTTTATCTTCAAATCTTTCCCTTTTTCTTTGGCTATTTCTTAGATCTTTTATCAAGCACATATGCTTTATATTTTCAATTAATCTATATAGAAATGCAGTTAATTCTTAGTACTTAACAGTGTTAGGTAGGAGAGAAAACAAGATGGACTTTCTTCCTTAAAAGCACCAGAAGTTTTCCTGAAAAAGTAAAAGTGTGGGGCAGCTACCCCACATTTAAAAGTATTTTTGCAAAAGAACAAAAAGTCAAAAAGAGAAATAGTTGAGAGCAAAGATGCCAAATATCTTCTATCAGTGCTTCATATCTTTCATAGCAACCCCATTATTAACAGCAAACCTTGGTCATTTTATGAGAACAGCCATCATGTATTTCAGGTTCCAAGGGTGCTTACTATTCCAAATTGGATGAGATTTCTTTATTTAATGTGATAGGCAAGAGCTATCTAAAATGAAACACAGCTCTTTCTGAGTTGCAAGTTGACGAAATTGGGACTAAAGCTTGCAAATTGCTTTGCCCATTTCTAACTCTTTACTTTCCCCAAATTTTAGGTGATTGCTATTTGGTTGTATTGACTTATTAAGGCATATGCAGTCATAAACCAAAAGAATTATATTGAGTTATTTGCTCAGCAGAAAACACTTTATGTTGTATTTTTTGATGCTTTCCGATTAGAACTGGAACATGGGCATTTTTGCATGTCTTGCAGCAGGAGAGCATATCAGCCAGAGACAGTGAGCTTATCTGAACATTCACAGTGAAGATGTATGGTAGTCCATTCAATGTGACAGAGGTAAGCCACCTTTGTAACCCATCTAGGTCATGTGTGATTAATACTGAAGAAAATAAGGTCACCCTCCATGGAAGATGGCTTTGTAAAATTTGTATTGTTTCCTACTAAAGATTGAATTTCACATTGAAAAGCGATGTTGGGCAATCTGAGGGTATCATGAAGCCCTCAAGAATTTTTTTTTTATGGATCTGCAAACCTTGTACAAACAGCAACCAAAAAATTGGCAACAATTCCTGCCATTTTAATAAAAATGGTCAAAGCTCTAAGATAGGATTAAGAGAGCTTAAAAGGTATATCAAAACAAGTCCATATTCAAGACATAAATTAAATATATGGCCTCCACTTATACATTTGTGAACTGGATCTTGTGCACTTAGTATAATTTGCCCCATCCACGGTGCCTCACCCTTCCTAAAACTCATAAATGTATTCCCCAGCCATTGAAAGTGAAGCTTCAGATAGCTCAAACCTACTCTCTATACAGCTTTTAAAACTTCTCAGAAATTCAGAATAGCTCAGTTTTCCCAATAAAGATTTTTTTGGGGGTGTGAAAACACTATAACAAAAATTCTCTTTGTATCTTCTTTCCCACAACCACAGTTAATCTACAAGCCCTTTATGCACATTTATAAAAGAAAATGATAAAGGAGTCTGTTGCTTCTGCCACTTCACAGTCCTACCATAATCAAATCCTGACAACAAGAAGGAAGTTTTCCCAAACAAGGATACATTTGTCTTCCAATTTGACAAACAGGTGGCTCACATGGTAAGGCACTGGCCTTGCGCACCGCTAAGTTTGGCGGTTCAATTCCTGTGAGCAAATAAACTGCGCAGGGACAAGAAAGGAGCTTCCTGTAGGTAAAGATAACACCGCCTCAAAAAAATCATTTCACAGAGGCAGGCAGCCAGTCACCTCAGTGATCCCTGGCTAACACATACCATGCACCAAATAAATAAATAATCCTAGAAGAAGCCAAGCTTTCCAGCCAACTGTGCAAAATCTCCCACTACCCTGAAGACAAAATGATCAGAGAATCCACCAGAAGGGCAAGTAAGTTTCACATTATGGCTGCAGACAATGTTATCAAAAATTATGAGTGCCTCAGATTTTCAGCTCCAAACTGAATCAGGGAAGATTTGCACAGACCTAATTACTAACAAGTTAGCCACAGAGAAGACATAAATAGTATGTTTACACACTGATTCAGTATCTTGATCATTTTAAACTTTGGTGAGTTGTCTTTGAATTTTACCCATGATATGAACCCAACCATTCTGGCTTATAAAATATGATTTAGGGATTAGCATATTGGGCTAACCCAAATATGTGTTTACTTTATAAACCCTAAAGAAATATGTCATGGCTTATCCAGGCTGTGTGAAAAGAAGTTTGCTCACTATTACTGTTTTTTATTCGGATTGTCATCCTGCATCACTGGATGTTCTCCCAAATCAGAAAAGAAGATACTTGTTAGGAAATATATAACAATTGTTTTAATCTCACTATAATAAAGTGCAATATTGGGCTAGTTAAATACACTGCTCAAAAAAATAAAGGGAACACTAAAACAACACAATGTAACTCCAAGTCAATCACACTTCCGTGAAATCAAACTGTCCACTTCGGTAGCAACACTGATTGACAATCAATTTCACATGCTGTTGTGCAAATGGAATAGACAACAGGCGGAAAAGCCATAGGCAGTTACATGACATCCCCAGTAAAGGAGTGGTTCTACAGGTGGTGACCACGAGACCACTTCTGCAGTTTCGCTATGCTTTCTGGCTGATGGTTTTGGTCACTTTTGATGCTGGCGGTGCTTTATTCTACTGGTAGCATGAGACGGAGTCCTGGCACCCCACACAAAGTGGCTCAGGAGTGCAGTTCATCCAGGATGGCACATCATGTGAGCTGTGGCAAGAAGGTTTTGCTGTGTCTGTCAGCATAGTGTCCAGAGCATGGAGGCCGCTACAGGAGACAGGCCAGTACACAGGAGATGTGGAGGAGGCCGTAGGAGGGCAACAATCCACAAGGATGCACCTCCGCCTTTCTGCAAGGGAGAGGGACAGGAGGAGCATGCCAAGAGCCTGCAAAATGAACCTCCCCAGCAGGCCAACAAATGTTGCATGTGGCTGCTCAAACTGGTCAGAAACAGACTCCATGAGGGTGTATGAGGGCCCGACATCCACAGGTGGGGGTTGTGCTTATAAGCCCAACAACCGTGCAGGACATTTGGGCATTTGTCAGAGAAAGCACGCAAGATTGGCAGATTCGCTCACTGGCACCCTGTCTCTTGCACAGATGAAAGCAGGTCCACAGCTGAGCAGCATGTGACAGGGTCTGGAGATGCCGTGGAAGAATGTTTCTGCCTGCCTGGCAATATCCTCCAGCATGACGCAGTTTGGCAGTGGGTCAGTAATGATGTGGGGCGGCATTTCTTTAGGGGGCCGCACAGTCCGCTCCATGTGCTCCCATGAGGTACCTGACTGCCATTAGGTACCGAGATTGAGATCCTCAGACCCCTTGTGAGACATATGCTGGTGCTGTTGGCCCTGGGTTCCTCCTAATGCAAGAACAATGGTTTTTTTTTTTTCTAGACGCTCATGTGGCTGGAGCCATTGATGTCTATGGACCTGGCCCGCCCATTCCGCCAGACCTAAATCCAATTGAGCATCATTCTGGGACATCATGTCTCGCTCCAATCCAGCACACGCCAACTTGCACCACAGATTGTCCAGGGTTGGGGGATGCTTTCGTCCAGGTGTGGAGGAGATCCTGCAGGACATGCATCCGCCACCTGCATCAGGAGCATGTAGGGAGGTCATATCGGCACGTGGAGGCCACCACCACTACGGAGGCCTCATTTTGACTTATTTTAAAGACCATTACATCAAAAGTTGTATTTTTTTCTTTGGTGGGTTTTTTTTTTTTTGTTTGTTGTGTTTTTTTTTCCACTTTAATTTTGAATGTAACTCCAATCCAGAACCTTCATGGTTGGTAAATTTGATTTCCATTGATAATTGGGTTTTGTGGTTTTGTTGTCAGCATATTCAACTTGTGTAATGAACAACATATTTAATAAGATATTTCATTCATTCAGATCTAGGATGTCTTATTTTGTGTTCCTTTTATTTTTTTGAGCAGTGTATATTTTTGTATAACAGTTCAAACATTTTAGAGAGAAATTTGAAGAATATCATCCAATAATACAATTTTCAAATAGAAGAATTTGCATCTATTTAACGATTAAAGATAATCAGAGTTGAACAGGGACCCTTGTTAGGTAATCTAGTCAACTCCCCCGCCCAAGTGGGAGAACCTACACCATTTTACTGACAAATGGCGTCCAAGATCTCTTCTGAAAGTCTCACAGTGATGGCGCTCCACACAACTTCCGAGTCAAGCTGTTCCATTGTTGAATTGTTCTCACTGTCAGAAAAGTTTCTCCTTAATTTCCAGGTTAAATCTCTCCTTTTTCAGTTCCCATCCATGATTCCTTGTCTGGCCTACAGGTGTTTTAGAAATAGCTTGACCCCTTCCTCCCTGTGGCAGCCCCTCAAATATTGGAAGACCGCTATCATGTCTCCCCTGGTCCTTCTTTTTAGTAGACTAGCCAAGCCCAGTTCCTGCAACTGTTCATTGTATGTTTTAGCTTCCAGTCCCCTTGTCATCCTGGTTGCTCTTCTCTGTACTTTTTCTAGAGTCTCAACTTTTTTTTATAATGTGGTAAACAAAACTGGATGCAGTACTCAGTTTATTTTATTTCTGAAATACCTGATTCTAGGAGATACAAATGGAAATTGTAACAAAGCATTTTGAATAGAAAGAAGTTAAAAGCTGCTTTCACATTACTGCAAAACATTGCCCTCCCAGTTGTTCCTGCATAGTTATTTGGAAAGCAGTTCAAGAAGAGCCAGTAGCCATTCCACTGAGCTTATTCATAATCAATCACCTGGCAAATTGCAATTCACCACAAAGCTTGGTGACTAAAATGAAATTATTTACAGCACCAGCTGCTGCATGTCAAAACATTGTGAATTCCTTTTTTTTTAGTTCAGTGGCTGGACTGTGGGATAGGTAGGATTTAGATCTCCTATAGTTAGCTTTCATGCAGTGCCCAGACTAAATATTCTGTTTGTTTGTTTGTTTTTTTAAAAATAAAGCCATTGTTTTCTCAACAGCATGCTAATGGGTAGTTTATTTTTAGTTTGTTTTAAAACATAGTTTTACTATGTATATAGTAAGATAACATAGTTTTACTATGTATTTAGTAAAACTATTTAGTAATACATAAATACTATGTATTTAGTAAAACTAACATAGTTTTACTATGTATTTAGTTTGATATATATTACTGATGTCCTGGTCCTTTGTGGAGCCTCCCCCACCCTTCTGAAGCACACACACACACACACACACACACACACACACACCGCTCCTTATCTGGGACTTTCTTTGATTAATGACCCACAATTTTAATCCTAGTCTTCTGGTTGCCATATTCTCCCATAATATGGCAACCAGAAGACTGAGATTATAATCCCTAAATAATACAATCATGTAAAATCTTGCTTCACAACTATTTGCTTTAGCAATGGAAATTCTGTTCCAATTGTGGCCATAAGTTGAAGACTACCTAAACTCAGTTGTTTATTTTGCATAACTCTGCTTTCCCCCTTCCTTAAACTACTGGATTTTTCATTGTTAGGAAGGTGTGGTCTCTGTGAATCCTTTTTTTTTTACAGTTAAAGGCCCGGTCCCACTGCACTTATGGATGCAAAGAGGATGTAAAA
>BHFT01008869.1:0-55581 GCA_004320025.1 Laticauda laticaudata
GAACATTTTGCTCATCCGTTGTGTCCGTTTTGCATCTGTTGGGCAGTGTGACAGGGCCTTAAAATTGTTTGTTTACTCAGTGTTACATAAGCAATGAAAAAAGTGACTTCTGACTGGTCTTTACACTTACAACCATTGCTGTATTCCTATATGTGTCTTATAGAGTGAATGTTGCTGAAGCTCCACCCACCCACTGGCCACCACCCTTCCGCCTCTGCTTCCCAGCAATTTGCCTTCTTGCCGCAAACAGCAAACAGCCTGGTTAGCTTCAGCACAGCCTTATTTAGCATGAGCAGCTTATTTTTGGTTGGCCTCCATGTTTCCCATTTTCAGCCCATTCCAGGCTGCGGGGATCGCCACTGCCAATCGGTGCCCCCGTGTGCCCCCTTTTCGGCCTCCATGTGCCCCATTTTGGCCTCTGCACTTCCCATTTTTGACCCGTTCCAGGTGGCAAAGGAGGTGGCATTCTCCTTTGTTGCCCTGCATAGGAGAATGGAGCTGGAAAGCAGGTTAGTGGGGTGGGGAGGGAATAGGAATTTTGCAGTAACCTTCCCCCTGGAATGGGGACAGAATGGGGATTTTTACAGTACCTTCCCCTGCCACGCCCACCAAGCCATGCCCAGAGAACCGGTAGTAAAAATTTTTTTAATCCCACCACTTCTTCTAATAGATACTCAGAGTATAGTTTTCAAGTTCATTAAATATCTATTTAATTGTTATACCACACACCAGAAAGCTAACTATTTTTGCCTATCAAAATGTCACGGGGCCTTTGTCAAATGCTTTGAAAAATAAAAATACCGTCTGCCACATCTCCATAATCACCAAAAGAAATTACTGGGGGGAAGAGGTAAAATTAATCTGAACAAATCTATCTCAATGTTTCAGAATGATGACAGTGATTTCATTTTCTTACTATCTATTCCAGAATTTCCCCATATATTGATATCGGAAAAAGTTATTCTTTTTTCCCTCACTTGGAAAATAGGAAGAATATTTTCTCCCCATTTATCATGTAGGATTCCACCTATTCTCCAGATTTTCTCAAGATCAACCAACCTTCAATATTTCATATGGAATTCATCTGACTCTCTATTTATTTATAGAGTTTATAGGCCTCCTAACAATGACAATGAAGGATGCCACTCCAGAGAACAGAGACTATGATAGTGAAATTGGGCTTCTTGAGTCCCATAAGATGATACTGCTTAATTGATAATACAATCAGTTAATTGGTTTGGCCATTCAATTTGATTGCATCAAATTGGCAAAGTTGGAAACATTAGAGAGATGGATTGTACAGTTTAGGAAACTAGAATGAAACAGGAGACTGACTAGCTTCATTTAATAAATATTCAATAACTATAATCTATTCACCATCTGTCTGTCTCCCTGCCTGCCTGCCTGCCTGCCTGCCTGTCTATCTCTCTCATTCTCTCTCTCTCTCTCTCTCTCTCTCTCTCTCTCTCTCTCTCTCTCTGTCTTCTCTCTATCTATCTATCTATCTATCTATCTATTCTATCTATCATCTATCAATCTAATGTATATATTTATCTTTATCATCTCTATTTCTCTTCTATTTACCTATCTATCATCTATCATTTATCATCTATTTAGCTATTTAGCTATCTCTGTCTCCTCTGTCCATTTCAATCGAGACCTATCATCTGTCTCTATCATCTATATCCATCTCTGTCTACCTATTTAGCTATTTCTATATCTATCTGTCTGTCTGCTCTGTCTGTCTGTCTATCTGTCTATCATCTCATATATTCATTTAGGTAGTGTGTGTGTGTATATATATATATATATATATTATATTCTTCCTTTTAACTTGCTAGTGGGGGTTGACTTGATTTGGGTGAGGGCTTGACTGTGTTCTGATTGGCTGGGGGTGTGTTCTCATTGGTTGGGGGTTTTTTGGCTGTGTTCTGATTGGCTGGGGGTATCTTCTGTTTAGGTGGGGCTTAATAAAGAAGCCTTGACAGCCATCCAAAACAAATACAACCCCCCAAGTACATCCTAGATCTTACCAACCACTGCCTATCCAATACATACTTCACCTACAATGGACAAAAATACAAACAAATAGAAGCAGCACCCATGGGATCACCCCTCTCACCTGTCACATCGCAAACCTCTCATGGAACAACTTTGAAACACAAGCTCTAGAAAAATATGATCACAAACCCAACTCTGGCTCAGATATGTAAGATGACACCTTCATAATCTGGTCACATGGGAAAGAAAAACTGAACAACTTTCCTCACACACACCTAACAGCCTTACACCCCAAAATACAAATTCACCATGGAAACAGAAGCCAACCATCACAACTTCCTTCTAGATGTCTTAGTATACAAAAATTCCAATGCTCCCCTAGGACACACCATCTACCCAGAAGAACACATAACAAACCTCTATCTACATGCACTCTCACACCACCACCCAGCACAGATCAATTCCGTAGCCGAGACACTCATCTCCAGAAGCAAAATGCTTAGCGACGAACAACACTTTAAAACTGAACTACACACTCTCACTAATGTACTTACAGCCAATGGATTCCAAAAAAGAAGATTACCCATCTAATCCAAAAAGAAACCCTAACCAAAAGCCAAGACAGAGAACAAGAGAATGGCAAAGGCCTCCTCCCATATATAAAAGGCACTACAGACAAAATCAGCAAGACCTCCAAAACACACAACATTAAAAAGCATTCTGCACAACAGAAAAATAATCTACCATTCTGAGAAACCCAAAAGACAAAATCGAGTTAGAAACCAAGGAGTATATCGAAATCCCTTGCACTGCTGCCCATCCACATACATCGGACAAACCAACAGAAGAATTAGTGCTTCGCATTGAAGAACATCAAGAACTCAAATTCAAAAAGAACTGACATCTTCCTGGTCAACACCTCAAAGCCACAGGACATGAAATTGACTTTAAAAATACCAGAAACTTCACCAAACTGAAACACTTCAACAACAGAATAATCAGAGAAGCCATAGAGATAGAAAAAACGCCCACACAGCATGAATAAACGAGATGCTACCTCCCGACTACCAACGCACTTGGAAAACCTGCCCTCATTAATAAACGAGTACCTAACAGGAAGAATGACACCAGACCCACACCCACGAGTGCCACACAAGATGCTACACCGACACTTCCCACGTGGAAAAAAGAACTCACACACCACACAAGAAGGTGAGACACGAACACGAAGCCAAACAACAGGATCACAGCTCACCAGCTCAATCCCCAGCAACTAAGACCAACCTGAGCACAACCAAGCCCCACCTAAAACAGAACACACCCCCAGCCAATCAGAACACAGCCAACCCCCCTACCAATCAGAATACAGTCAAGCCCCCACCCAATCAAGTCACACCCCACTAGCAGTTAAAAGGAAGAAGCAGTTGCAAGCTCACATTACTCTGAGAAGCACAGAGCTGAAGAAACAAGCCTGAAGGATGATGAATGAGACTTCATCATTAGGCGTTGCCTAGATACTTCCAATTTTACGTGGGAGAAAACCCGAATAACCAAAGATCATATATATATATATAATATATATTATATATATATATAATATATTATATATATATATATATTATATATATATATATTATCCGTATATATCCCTCCCTCCCTCTCTTATTTGTGTCTGTGTCTCTGTTTTTCTATCTCTCTATCCTATCCTATCTAACTATCTATCTATCTACCTATCTACCTATCTATCTTCACCTGGAGCCAGTCGGTTTTGCCATGTTCTGTTATATGACACTATGGCTTCTGAACTTGTATGTATGTTTGTCATGAAAGCAGTGAGGTGTTCTGATTTTAAGCACATTGAAAAAAACATGACTAAAATTAAATGTAAAAGAAGATCAAATTAATGACAACAGGTGCAGCAACCAACCTTAGAAATGATAATAAAGATTCTGAATTGGTAAGTTCTGCAAATTAGATCAAGCTTCAGTCATATGATATCTTAATAACCATGACAAAAAAAGACTGTGAAATCAGGTCTAGTCATGTGATGCTGTGATAAGTTTTATATCCAAATATTTTTTTATTCTTTATATTGTTTCCATCTTCCCTTAAAACATTAATGAAGCCACAGTAGTCTGAGAATCAGCATCTCCACTAGTCAATTTAGTCAAGTTGAAATTAAAAATAGCCAATAGGAGGAAATCCTTTATTGAAACTTCCTCAAACCTCCAAATAAGTTATCCATATCAAAGGATAAGGTCTGCAAACACAATTAGAGTTAATTAAATTAGGTCTTCCAGCAGAACTGCATGTTCATAAGAATACACACACATATACACATACACACACATCTCGTGTCACCATAGAATCAGTACATAGACATTTCCACATTCCAGACAAGCTCCCCCTGTAAAAGTCTGTTACTGTACCCCATTTCTCTGCAGGTGTCCTTAAAGACAAATTGTTTTGCTTTTAGGAATAAATATATCTTCTTTCCACACACCTGTCTGGATCTCATTTTTATTTATTCTTGCATAATCCCGGCTCCAGTTAGAACCCCAAATTATTCTTCTGATAATGCATCACTTAACAACTGACCCACTTAATGACAAATGTTCAAGCCTCTATTAGCAAGCCAAGGACTACCCATACTTAGAAGCAGTTTCCAATCTTTCGGATAGCTGTTATAAATGCATTTATATTTCATTCACTTTTTAAAAAAGAAAATCAAAAATAGACAAAACTTTATGGTTATTTTTTTAAAAAACCCTTGAACATGATCTAATTAGAATATGAGCTTAATTGTTTATTTATTTATTTATTTTGTCAAGTGATTATAAGATAACAGGTATAAGTATAAACATAGTTATGAATACATGAAATGGATACATGTAAGAAAAATAAAAAGAAATAAAGATTAAAAGAAACAATTAGACGTTGGTGCGCTTATGCATGCCCCTACAGACCTCTTAGGAAAGGGGTGAGGTCAACAGTAGACAGTCTAAGGTTCCAAATGTGATCATTTGGAAGTTAATGTAAACTGATTTCCCGCCCCCCCCATTTGTCTTGACCATTATTGTGTTTTCCATCCCCGCTTATGAATTGCAAATAGTACATTAACTATATCATGTTGCAAGCTTTATAAATAGTTTCTCTGGTATTTCATCAACTGTTCCAGCTTTCTTGTTGACCCATCTTACTTTTCAGAAAGTCTGTCTTCATTCAGTTTTTAACCTGTGCAAGTATTATCAGTGTGGGATTTCATGTGCTCCTGCAATCTCAAGGTGCCCATCTTTCCATTAAAAAGGATGTGACAGATCAGGGTCATCTGTGATCTCAATGTCATAATAATGGTTTAGTTTAGGTCTTTTAAGACTGAGTTTAACTTTGTAACTATAATGACACTTGAAATCATTTCCTTCCTTTGCTCCCAGCTTCCTTCCTTCCCCCCATGCCCCCCTCCCTCCCTCCCTCCCTTCCTCTCTCAATAATCTCAATGCACGTTGAGCAAGTTGTGCACAATGCACAACTGAACATTGATTAAGAAAATTGAATACACATCCATACTGTGCTGGCAGATAGTGTTCTTCAAATCTTTTTTCTCCCTATTCTGCTGAATCTATTTCTCCTGCAAATGAAATAAATTTGTACATGCATCATACAAGGCCATAGTTCTGTTCATATGCACTCATCCATCTCTGAAAACCCTTCACATTTGACTCGCGAAACAAAGTGTATGAAAATCAATATCAAGTTATTTATTTATTTTGCACATTGTGAATGTATTCACTGATGGTTTGGTTTCTATAAGAAAAAATGTTTTCAAGAAATAAAGCAAATGGGGAGAGAAGTGTCAGACAAAAGACATTCTAAAAATGATCGGAGAGCTATGCTGCTTAAGCATGTGGATATGAGAAAACAAATGAACTCTGCATGATTTAGATGATAATTTGAGTCCAGAAAAATCTACATAGCATGCCATTCTCAGACAGCAGTTCCATCACGCATGCTTTGCTGATAACACTAGAAGGATTTTTTTGGGGGGGGGGGGGGGGNGGGGGGGGGGGGGGCAATTATATAGGCAACCCCAGCCCTGTTAGTGAAAAAAAGCACAACACATAATTATTTTACAATTCCTGTAATCATACATTTAACTTAAAAGTCTAATTCTAAAAACAGACCAATTGAGGCTCTCCTTGTTAAAACACAAAGGTACAAGCACAGAACACCTAAGAATAGAAGATGTGCACCTATAAATAAGCGTGCACGAGTGCACACACACACACACACACACAAACACACACAGGAAAAGATTGTATAGGGACATAAACAGCTTGAATGCCAAAAGTTGTAAAGTGTTCTAGATAAAGCTTTATTTATTCAACAGTGTCTCTTTAAACATTAAAATGCTTAGAGAATAAGCAAAACTTAGATAATTAGCATCATGTGGGTTTCATACAGTTATTATTGTGATGACTTAGAATGTATGAAGTACTGCTGTCACATTTATTCATAGATTTCTTCCTTATTTTTGTAAACAGAATTATTAACCTCTAGGTAAATACACTTTTCATTTCAAAGCAATAGCAACCCTTCAAATTTAACATCAACCCAAAGCAAGAATTTCCAAAACATTAATTTGCAGAGTCTCATTTAGTGATGGGTCTTGATCCACAAATTACTATGTGTAACAATGGATTGATTAGGGTTGGCTTAACTATACACACATCCCAAAGTTAGATGATATCTCTACAAGAAAAAAATCATGAGAACATTTTAAACAACTGTGCAAGATTCTGACTTTCCTTCTGCTTTGGTCTATTGTTTGTCCATCAGGCTGATCTCACTTAACTTTTCTGGGGCTTGAGGGACAGTCCATTTATTTATTTATTGTTATTTATTTATTTCCCAGTATGGGAAGAAAAATCCAATCTGGTTCCAAGCCAGGAGAAAATCACTGGAAATAAAATGGAGGCTGTCTGATTGGAAAGGTCTCAGTTTATGGGGATGCCAGAAACTTTAGTGACAGCAGCATGTTTCTGGGGTGACTGACAAAACAACTGAGTGAGTGGATGGATCTTTATAGGGTTCTGGGATGTTGTGATTGAGATGTTTTATGGGTATGTGCAATGTAGTAAGCCTTGTGTCTTTTACTATTTCAACAATGATGGGTTAATCCTATTATGTCCTAAAGGTCTTGCCATGTCCTTAGAATTTGTTTGGGGGAATGTAAATTCTTAATCCTATCAGCGCCAAGTGTTTTGTTTATGAACGGATACAAAATCTGCATTCCTAAAGGTCAGCCTCTTCCATCTTCCTAGTGTGGAGCTATTTTCCTATGGCAGGAAGACTGGACTGTTTTCTGCCTTTGATAAGGTTTTTCTCCATTTCTCCTTTGGGAAAATATAATATTCTGCCTCTTTTAATATTCCCCCAAATAATTCATTCTTGGATGGAGGGGCTTTCCACACCAGTATTCCAGGATTGTCACTTTAAAGCCAATAGTGCAGTGTCTGTGTGTGTGTGTGTGTGCGTTTGTGTGTGTGTGTGTGTATGGGGGGGAGGTACTGAAGCCAATGTTTTTTTTTTCCATCACTGTTTGGAGCAGGAAAAAATCATTCTGCATCTTTTAGGGTCCAATCATGGAGGGAAATTAATCTACTCCAAATTAGCATGGTTACCTCTGAATCTCAATAACGTGATCTGGGGGCACACTGGGTACAAAAAATATAGTCTGGAAGGCTGTATTTCAGAGAGGCAATATGCTACTCTTGTTGTCATTAAATTATAGAGAAAAAAAAACAGGCTTCTTCTGAAAGGCTTCACAATCTTTGTCAAAAACTAGCATAAAAAGAATGGTGAACAGATGGAAAGAAGGGTCTGGTAAACTGTGTTTTGAATAAATTTCAGGTCCATTTTCATGAAAGCATTATAGAAATAATGCTTTGGATTGAATCCAGGATTATAGTTCCATGAAGAGAGGAGATTTCCATTTGTGCAAATTGAGCTATTCTGTAAATACCTTATTATACAAGGCAAAGGAGGTCTTCCATAAACAACAGACCTCGTTTGTGAATGAGAAATCCTACATCACACACAGTTGTAGAAAATATTGAATAAACTGCAGTGCAGGTTGGTGAATATATGCATGTGTTTAGGTTTGGATAACTTCTAGATTTTTTTTTGTAAAATTTAGGAATAGATGCACTAGGTATAAAGAATTAGGAATATGAGAGAGGGAGGTGAGGGAGAGAATAACAGAATTGGGAGAGATCCTGGAGGTCTTCTAGTCCAATCCCTGTTCAAACAGGAGACCCTATACCAGGGGTAGGGAAACTTGGCTCTTTTATCACTTATGGACTTCAACTCCCAGAATTCCTGAGTGAGCCATAAAAGTTTCCCCATCCCTGGCCTACTGGTTTTTCAGTTGTGGGGGAAATCAATTTTTGACTTGAATGGAACTGTTTAATATACAAATGTAGGACATATGAAGAATAGGATATATAAAGAATATAAGAAATAGGACATATAAAGAATATGTCCTACATTTGTATATTAAACAGTCCCATTCAAGTCAAAAATTGATTTCCCCCACAACTGAAAAACCAATAGGCCAGGGATGGGGAACCTTTTCTGGCTCACTCAGGAATTCTAGAGTTGAAGTCCATAAGTGATAAAAGAGCCAAGTTTCCCTACCACTGCCCTATACCATTCCAGACAAGTGGATATCCAGTCTCTTCTTATAAGCCTACAGAGATGGAGCACTCACAACTTCTGAAGGCAACCTTTTCCATTGGTTAATTACTCTCAATGTTAGGAAATTTCTCCTTAGTTCTAGATGATATCCTCAAATATTGGAACATTGCTATTATGTCACCTCTAGTCTTTCTTTTCACTATACCCAACTGTTCTTCATATGTTTTAATCTCCACCCCCCCCAATCATCTTTGTTGCTCTTTTCTGCATTCTTTCTGCTCTTCAGAAATTAAATAATGACTTACTTTGACTATGGGCCATCAAATCAGTGTGAACTCAACAACTTAGATTTTGTCCAGGATGATCCTGCCCCTATCTGTTCCAGTGCATTCATTGTCACTGCAACTTCTGTACCCTGTACTTTTGTGTATGATAACATTGTCACTGTTCATTCATCTATACACTGGTCATCTTCTTTTTCCTTCCAATATTTAGACTATTTTCTAGAAAGATAAATATTATTGCAACTATTTTAGCAATAAAAATATCTTTTGATCTTTTGTAATCATTGTTTCTAAATTTACATGCAATTACAACTGACTTTCCATAGTATTCACATTCTTGTTGAAACATGTGTAATTGTAGAACCATGGAGACAAACTGGGGAATATATCAGTTTAACAAAGATGATGGATATAGAAGTGCACTGTATTGCTTAATGTACAAGGTGTAGAGAGAGAAAGGTAAGAAGGAGGGAGAAGGAAGAGTACAAACAGAAATCTTTATTAGAATTAAAAGAGTTCTATCCCTAAGGGCATATTTCTAATCCTTTCTGTATAGAAGAGTGTAATTAATAACAACTGTTCAACTGAATTAAAAGTATCAACTGTGAAAAAGGCATCACTAGACTCTGTGAAAGAAAGAGTTTATAAAAAAGAAGTTGGTTTGAACAATGGAACGGAGAACAATGTATCAGCAAAGTCAATTACCCAACATGCTGATTTTCTCTGATTTTGAAGGAGATAAGGATTCCAGTCAAAGCAATAGCTAAGACTCATTTACATTTTTTTAAAACAAATATCTATTGTTTAGGAGTAATCAAGAGAAAAATGTTAAATAGAAGCTTTCTCAGTGACATGTGACATTTTTGGTCAGCTAAATTAAACACACATCAGGGAAGAAGTTCGAGGACACTGGCAGTATACACTTTAGCATTGCCTATAGAGACAGCCAGAATAGATTACTGCAGAACCATGACCACAGGCTTCATAGCCCAGTTTTCTAAAACCCACTATCCTCTATGTATGTTGGATTCTAAATCCTCCAGTTTCATTTCACATGACCAAATGCTAGGGACAATGAAAGAAAATCCAACACATTCTGAAGATACCAAGCGAAAATACAAATGGTTTATCTGCTTTTGTCTTATATGTAAAGCATTACCACGAGTTAGAAATAAAGAAGGAATAGAGTCGAGTCAAGTCGAGTCGAGTCGAGTGCAGTGGAGTGGGATGGAATGGAATGGAATGGAATGGAATAGAATAGAATTCCTTATTGGCCAAGTATGATTGGACACACAAAGAATTTCTCTTTGGTGCATATGGTCTCAGTGTAAATAAGAAAAAATAAAATACATTCATCAAGAATCATAAGATACAACACTTAGTGATAGACATAGGTTATTAATAAGCAATCAAATCTTACTAGGAAACAAATAAAACATAATTTGTAAAAATACAAGCAACATGGCTATAGTCATAAGTGGGAAGAGATAGGTAATAGGAAGGATGAGAAGAATAATAGTAATACAGTCTTACCACGTAGTTCAACAGTGTTGTGGGAATTAGTTGTTTAGCACAGTGATAGCATTTGGGAGAAAACTGTTCTTGTGTCTAGTTGTTCTGGTGTGCTCAGTGCCCTATAGCATCACTTTGAGAGTAGAAGTTGAAACAATTTATGTCCAGGAGGGGTCTTTCACAGCCCTCTTTTTGACTCATGCTGTATGGAAGGCAGGTTGGTAGAAGACAGATGGAATGGCTCTGAAGGACATGAGGAAGAATCATTACCAAACCAATGATCAGGTAAGAAAAGCCTGAGCCCATGTCAAGAAAGTAACTTGGAAAATATCTCAATAATAATAGATGAATGAGACCAAAAGATTGTTATTTATCCATGGAATGGCATCAAAAAGTGAAGATGGAGGCCATAACTGTATGACTGAAGCTCCGTGCCTTTTTTATATTTGTCACATTGCAAAAGAGATGGGTTTTGATCTCAAAGTCATGACCATTATGTTGAAATTTTGCTATCCTGGTACAGATAACGTACAATTCTTACTTTGGGTATATATTAAGTGTCATAGAAAATATGATAATAAATAATAACTAGTAAATCAATTGGAAACCTGATTCAAGTGTAAGTAATGGTTAGATGGCTGCTAGTTCATAGTATTTCATTCTAGCTTCCCTTCAATTATTTTGTTCTAGAAAAGCCACAGATCAGCCACAGATGTTCCAGTAATGCTGAAATGATTCCCCAATTATTTTTGCATATTATTAATTCTAATAGTAGACTTGTATAAATTTATTTCTTTTAGCATTCAACATGTCTTTTTTGTCCTTAGTAGAATACAGTTGGGTGTTACAGGGAGATGCCATATCACATTGAAAGATGACCTGGTAAATGAATTCCAAATGTTATAAGTATCATAATTTGGACCTTTTATCATTTCTAGAGGCCACGTGGGAACAGAATTGATATCTGGGTCTCCCTAGAGTTCTTTTCAGTAAACAAACGCCATTCTGCCAATGAATGGCCTGTAATTTTTCATACCATTTATTTGAGCTGCATTGGCACAGTGGTCAGAGTGCAGTACTGCAGGCTACTTCTGCTGTCTGCCTGGACTATTGCAGTTCAAATCTCATAAGGGTTGACTCAGTTCAAATCTCATCAAGGTTGATTCAGCCTTCCATCCTTCCAAAGTGGGTAAAATGAGGACCCAAATTGTTGGGGGCAAGATGCTGATTCTGTAAGCCGCTTAGAGAGGGCTTTTTCTGTTTAGCTGCTTGTAAAGCACTGTAAAGCAGCATATAAGTCTAAGCGCTATTGCGATTGCTATTACAGTTCTTTACTTTTTCCCTGGTAAAACCTATTCCTTGTTTTATTATAATGGAAATTTCTGAAGTCACACAGTTTCATCGGAACATTTGCAGTGCATTCCGAGCACTGTTTCATGAATCCTAGTAAGATATAAAGGAAGATGCTTGTTTATCTACTTGAGTGGTTCTGAAAAGACAAGAAATGATTTGCTTGTATTGTTTGCATTCCCAAATTGCATCCTTCTTCCCCTTTTCTTTTTAAATACAGGGAAATAAATATTCATTGTGAAGACTGCAGTGCTATGTAATCATCAATAAAATGAAAATGACTGAATGTGTGACCAGTAATTAATTATTGTATATATTTATATATAAACTGTATAAACCACCAAAATGCCTGGATTTCTCTTGCCAGAAATGAAGCATACTGTTTTGCTCCAATTTTTTTGTGTTTGTTGTGTATGCGTATCTGGAAAAATTGATAGAGGATGACAGAAACATACTAAATCCTCATACCATAAAATCACAGGATTTATTGATCTTTCCCAAAGCTTCTGAATCTAAACACAACAGCATGCTCAAAGGGGTACTGTATTTGTCCTACATAGTATAAACATTAAAAATCTTACTAACAGGTAAGTGAAATATTTATAACTCTGTTACAAATCCCCCGAAGCTAAGTGAACAGAATCTAAGTTAAGTGATTATCTAATGGAAGACATATGAGGATATTCTCATATATCTATTTGAGAGGCTCATTATTCACACTTACAGTGAACTGGCCATGTATCTTTAACATAAACAACATGCCTCCATCATATAGATTTATCCAGCAAAGGTGGTGGCTCAAGTCCAAGACAAATTAAGTATCTTGCTTTCACAGTATCTTTATCTCTAGGAGAGAATATGGAAAGCAATAGCTTATGCTTAAGAAAATACCTGAAATGCATTATAAATATGAAAAGTGACTGTGACTAAGGTATTATATCTTCTGAAGATAACCAATGAATGGTGCCAAAGCTAGAAAGCCACTGCAACAAACAATGATATCAACAATGGTTTTATGCCTCATGTTATAGTTTTACTTCCCACTGCCTACTGGCTTTCTTTCCTTTGTTGCTTTTAATATCTGGAATGGCTTACTTTTTAAAAGAAGTATCCATAAAGCTGCTGGCTACAATTTGCACACTCCTTTTTTTACTGTAAAGAGGCACATCTAATGTGTCATTTGGCCATTTGCCTGCACTGTTCCTGTTTGGGGAACTTGACTTGATTGCTCTGCTATTTATTAAGTTACACCCTGTCTTTCATTCAGGAGCTCAAGGTGGCATAAATAACATTCACTCCTCCTGTGAAGTAGTAGGGCTGAGAAAGAAGTCACTCAATGAGCTTCCCTGGCTGAGGAGAGACTTGAACCTGTTGACTCTTGGTCCAACACCTTCATCTCAAACATAAGCTGTAGCCAGTATCTTGGTGAATAGCAATAACAATAGCACTTATATATTGTATTGTCCCATGGTGTGTTAGAGCACTCCCTAGGTAGTTTATAATGTTAACATATTTTCCCCAACAATCTGGGTCCTTATTTTATTGACCTCAGAAGGATGGAAGGCTGAGTCGAACCCTGTAGAATCAAACTCCAGATTGCGGGCCTGCAATATTGCATTTTAACCACTGTTGCAGTTAGCTAGGATCCCGAGGAAGCCAAGAATTCCTGCTCTCTAGCATCAGGAAGAAGCAAACAAATTGGAAACAAACAGCGTATCCCCCTTCCCCTGTAGTGGCTACTTAGTATCTTGTTATATTGGCTTCTGTCATTTACTACAAGACTATACAAGCTCTCCTGTTCTCCTTTGTCCCCACCCAATCTTTCTGAAACATCCTGGGTCAATGGTTTCAGAATCTCCCTGCTATACCAGTCCATATAAATGTTCTGGCTATCCAGCTGATTATTTCTTTCCAGATGTGCCTTTATCCCTCCTCCTTCCAATTTGGCCTTTTTCTTATTGTCCCAGCTTGTTGTGAAAGCCTCCCTTATACTCTCATTCCATCCAAAGAATCTAGACCACCCACCATTCCCCTGCTTAGGGGAAAACAGCTATCCTTAAAGGCAAGCAGATCTTGCTTCTATCTATCAAATCTATTTCCAGTTGGGGATGCGTGTTGATATGCATGTATGAAAAACAATATCAATATCTCCATGTTAAAGAACAGACTGCGAAACTGCATGAATGTTATAGGATAGTTGTATGTCAAATGTTCATGTCATTCCATAAATATTATATTAAAAGGAAGATCTAGATATAACAGAACATCCCCCGAAATACATTTATTTAAGAAACTATGAACAAATCAAGAGAAATGCCTAGAACCTGGATACCCTGACTTTGGAACAGAGTTAGGGTTACAGTTAGGGGTAGAATAAAACAAGAAACAGGGGAAGATCCTGCTCAAAGAAATGGAAGGGACAGGCAGGGCTGAAGGGAAAAATAAAAGACAAGCAGACAGATATTGGGGTATGGGGTTGTGATTGGCGGGTTCTAAGCACAAGCACTAATAGTTTGAATGGAGTCCTGGCTCATCACAACTCGGTTCTTTATAGTTACATTTTGGAGAAACAATAAAGAAATAAATGGTTATTTATCAGAATGATTATTCTGATGTGATGATGCACAAATGAGAAAAGCACCTTTGAAAAAGCACCTTCAAGACACAAATGAAAAACAAATAAAAACCTCAAACTCCTATTGGAAGATTAACAGAAGGTTAGGCACACAAATGAGGCATTCAGAAAGCAAAATACTGTAAGATATAATCTAGGTTTAAACCTGAACAACAAAATCATGCTGCATGAGAAAGAGACATGTGCAGGAATCACCACAGAAAACGATCTCAATACGGAAATCATTAAATCAAGTGACCTATTCGCTGTTGAAGAATAATTAAAAGTGAAGACTTAAATCTATAGACTAATGCTGACAACAACAAAAGAAATAAATAGCAGACTTGATAAAAAAATGTGGCTAAAACAACAAGACTATCATAGACTAATGTCAACCAAAGAGATTAAAAAAGAATAAAGCCTAAATAAAATATGGCCAGTAAATCTTTATTTCTTACATCCTGTTATATAAATATTAATAATGATCCCAGATGTCAAAATGTTTTGGAATTATTATTATTATTATTTTAGAATTACAATGTAAGCACTCATCCTGGTAGATATATGAGTTCTTTCCTGAATTACACTCTAAAAGCAAGGTTGCATACTGTCGAAGGGAAAAAGGTGGCCCTTGAGTGCTATCCTGGTTCTAAGAAATCCTTGTGTAACTGTAACCTCAAATAACCAATTAAAATAGCTAGGTCTTTCTAGGTGCAAACTGGAAAATCATCTTTCCTTGCCATCCCTTTGAAAAAATAAAGGAGATGGATCAGGTGTTGTTGGCCCATAAGCATCCACAAAAGAAAATGAGAAAGAAGGAGGAGGGATGTCTATGAATCCCAAGAATGTAGAAAACTAATTGGTCCAGCAGGTGAGAACTGCTTGATATGAAAGATACTGAATACATATTCACAGTTCAATATTCTCTTCTCTGGATGCTCACATTTGACAAGTAGATAGGCCCATGATACAGGTTCCAAAGTAGTTAAACCTTTCAGTTCTATGTCTCTTCAAGTCAAGTTCCATTCTGAATGAAAGATGGATACTCTGCAAGATTTTGTGTTTTTTTTGGTGCTTTCAAGTCAGTGTTGACTCCTGGAAAATGTCTAGACTAGTGCCTGGAGTTTTCTTGGCAAGATTTTTCAGAATTGGTTTGCCATTGCCTACTTCCAAGGGCTGAGTTAGTGTATCTAGCAGAAGAGCACCCAGCTAGCTCTGCACTTGAGTTGGGACTATAATTCACAGTCTCCTGCTTTCTAGCAGCTGTCTTAACCACTATATCAAATACTGAGAGAAAGTGATTGGCCTAAGGTCACCCAGATAATTTTGTACTTAAAATGAGACTTAGAAGTCATGGTCTCTGAGTTCCTAGCCTCATGGTTTAAGTTTGGCTTAGTGGTTTATTTACATTGGAACAACTGATTATTCTAACAGCTTTTTATAGAGTGGATCACTATGCTATACTTGTGAAGTATATTCTCATTCTCAAGCTCATTCTTCAGATAACAATATACTGAAACCAGCAAAAATGGAAGTATTGTTTCTTTTTAGCTTCTACTGAAATGGACCACAACCCAAACTAAGGGAGATTGGCTCAGCCCAGTTAAAATATCATAATGATGATGCTTCTCTGACTGAATAATAGCTTCATTGCATATCAGATCAGAGGTCACGTTATATGTACAGTGTAAACATGATGTAAATGGATATTCTCTACAGCTGAAGAAACCCCTATGGAAGCAGTGAATTAGAATTCTACCTTGGGCTGGAAGCAGACAAAAGCAAATCATTCCAAAAAGCCTTGTCTAGTAAACAAAAGTAACAATTCACTTTCTTAGAACAGTCTGCTTACTACTGAACCAAAAGTCATCCTTCTAGTTTCTTGAAAAACTTACTCTCTTCCCAAGGAGACTTCTGTTTTCTCCCTCATTCGTAGGACACTTCAGAGTTCATTTTGAAAAATGTCTTGATCTCCCTATTGACCAATTGACATCAAGTGTATGTGACATCAAATCAGCCTCAATTCTTGGCAACTACCTAGATTTTTTTTTCCAGGAGATCTGTTCCCAACCAGGTCCTTCAGATTGATCTTCCTATAGAAAGGGAAACATCAGGTTAAGAGTCTGTTTAAAACATGTACAAAAACAGAATAAAACAAGCAAAAAAGACAGCCACAAAATAAATAAGGAAAGGTAATTAGCTTTAAAAAAATCATTCTGCAATATAAGCATATAAAATTAAAATGGCAAGATTGAGAGAAGAAAAAGGTCATCGCCTTTGGGGCCAAAAGAATTTAATGTGCGACTGTGCATGTGTTTCAGTTCCTCTTTAGCCTCCCTGGATGCCAGCATTTTCCGACCTGAAAAAGCTACAAGATATAAGTTATTCCACGAGGTCATTCTCTGGGCCAGAAAGACTGTGCTTGGTTAGAAAGAGTATTTTACAATAAAAAAGAGCACATCCACTCACCTCATGACTACTTCATAACTAAAGGAAGTGTAAAAAATCTGTAACTCACTCTCAGGAGTTTCACTAAAGCTGTTTTTTCTTTATTGTGGAGGTTAATGAGAAACATATTGACAGCCATTTCTGTTCTATGCATTTCTCAGTGGAAAGCCTTTGGCAGAGAATCTAACTGTATGGTGGAGAGTTCAGTGCTTAGCTAAAACCCGTGACTAAGAACCAGCACCTGAACGAAAGTTACATGGTTTAAATACTCTGGCAACTCAAAATTACTCATTTTGCCATTCCTGGGGTGACAGTTAATTTCCAAGCTCTTTATCAAACTTCAAATAGTTGACATTTCAGACAAATGGGTCATTTCAATAGTAATCACAATGTTAAACAGACAGAAACCGGGAAGCGGCCATTTTGGACAGAAAGCTAAATCCTTTATGCAAAACACACACACACACACACACATACACAAGCACATACTCAGTATGTATGTATGTATGTATGTATGTATGTATGTATGTATGTATGTATATTCAGCAAGTATTGCAGGCCCAATGGGCAAAAGAAATCTCAGGACCATATAAGTTGGAAACATGTGGAAGAGGCTGAAAGTTAAGTCCTTTATGCAGAATATACATATGCATTTACCTATACATATGCATATGTTGTTGTTAGTTGTGAAGTCATGTCCGACCCATTGCAACCCCATGGACAATGTTGGAGTCCATTTAAGCTCACACCTATTGTTTCAGTGACTCTATCCAGCCACCTCATTCTCTGTCATTCCCTTCTTCTATTGCCCTCAATCTTTTCCGGCATTAGTCTCTTCTCCAGTGAGTCCTTCTTTCTCATTAGGTGGCCTAAGTATTTGAGTTTACATGTACATATACAAGATACAAGATACACATATATACACAAATACAAGATACATACATACATACATACACAAGATACAAGATATACATATATACATTGACAGCCGTGTGTGTATGTGTGTGTGTGTGTGTGTGTGTTCAGCAAGCATTGCCAACCCAATTGGTAAATAAAGCTCAGGACCTTATACGTTTGAAATATGCAGAGGAAGCCTTCATCCTGCAATGAATAGACCACGGGTGTCAAAGTCGCTGCATCATTTTACCATCATGTGACATTTTGCCATGTTTTTCCTATTTGTGGAGCTGGGATGGGTGTGGCCTGTGCATGACATATCTGGCCTGGCGGCCGTGAGTTTAACACCCCTGGAATAGACAATGGCTATATCTTTTGACTGAATTTACAGCATGTGTGATATTTTCTGTATATTTTGGCTCTCCTTTTTTTTTTTTTATTATACAGATTCAATCCTGGCTGCTCCTGCTGTAAAACAAGTCAGTTGTCATTATTTCAATAAATCCCAATTTTGTGGTGTGCATGATTGTCAGCTTTGATTGTCTCCTCTAGCTGTACCTCAAAAACACCCATGGCTGGCTGGGTGTCTAGTTATGGTATGTGGATCTTTCAAAACATTAGCTCAGGCTGGAAAGAATGAAGTCTCTATTGTTTCTTTTATTTTAACTGTCACTGTCTGCCCTTGTCAGACTGCTGTGTTTTGTTCTTCCATGCTTCCAAGGCAGTAACTTTCCACTGAAACAAGCCTTGTTGTTCAGGCTTGAAATGCAAAGATTGCAAAGAAATGCAAAGATTGAAGTTCCTTTAATGAGCTTTGGAAGTAGGCTGACAGCATGAATCTGCACAATGGTTACCATATGTGACACAAGTCATCACTCATTGTTACTGATAGGCAAACTCGGTTCAGAAGTGAGATTGTAAAATAGCTCAAATGAGGAATTTTTTTTAAAAAAAAAGCTAATTCTGAAGTCAGTTTTTCTTTTTAAAATCAATCACACTTTTGATAACATTGTGTAGACACTGATATACTACTCATGCTCTATAACAGGGGTGTCAAAGTCCCGGCATCATAGCGGCATCACATGACATATCAGGACTTTCCCCCCCCTTCGCTAAACTGGGCATGGACATGGCCAGCACTTCACACATTCGGGCCCATGGGGCAGGGGAGTTTGACAGCCCTGGTCTATAATCTCAGTGTAAAGAGAGAGCTGCCACATCTGGGTTGCAAAAATTCATATGACCACTAGATAGCAGCAAAGAGATTCATAAACCTTTAACTTGCTTCCATCTGTGGTCAACTTGGGTGCTTGTAGTCTGGAAATATTAGCATTAGTTCAACCATATATCTGAAGCTTCTTTCCACTTCCTTTCCATAGAGTTATTTCCTGGCTGGTAGATTTTCTCAACTGCAGTTCTACAGAGTCCTGGGCTTGATATAAGATTAAAAAAAAAAATACACAGCAAGCAACACCAGCACTTTACAGTGGTGAGAATTTTTACATGCCTCAACTTGGCTGCTGGTTGATGCTCTATTGTTGCTGTAAATGTTGCAAAATATGGGCTGCACTGGTTAGAAGTGATTTCTATTGTGAAGTGTTTGTATTTTTTGCAATTTCTGTGAGGAGTTTTCTGAGACCCAAAATTTACTATAAGGGGTTCAAGTTTGAGAAAGGCTGCTGTCAGAAATGGCAATAGACACTGACAGCAAAGCTTCTCTGATAACCTCCCAGGCAATATTTTCCCTAGAATTCTGGCAATGTTCCATGTCTAAACAATTCTAGGGAATACATATGAGAAGTATATTGGATTCCCAGAATATTTATGGAGGTACCACAGGGAAAAGAGCTGAATAGGTAAGGTTGTATGCAGCTGTGGATCTTTTAATGCTATTGTATATATTTACAATATCTTTTGTTGATTAGTTGCTTATAATGAAAAAAGCCATATACTATAGAGCAGGGTTGTCAAACTCCTAGCCTGTGGGCCAGATGTGTCACACGCTGGCTACGTCCATGCCTGGTTTAGTGAAGGAGGGGAAAGTTTTGATACATCATGTGACACCACCATGACGATGTGAGTTTGACATCCTGCTATAGAGTTTTCAAATCATATCAAACTTTCCTGCATATGATAGAATTATCAGATACTTTAGCTTATTGATGAGCAATCTACTGTATATCATGGTTTGATGATTGAGGTTGACTCAGCCTTCCAACCTTCTGAGGTGGGTAAAATGAGGACACAAAATTGTTGGGGGCAATAAGCTCACTCTGTAAACCACTTAGAAAGGGCTGCAAAGCACTATAAAGTGGTATATAAGTCCAAGAGCTATTGCAATTGCGATGGTTTCAATCACCCAGTTTCTTAGTGCATCTCAACTGTATCATATGAAGTCATAAAACAAGGCAAGAATTTACTTTGTTATTTACTTCTATCAATAGCATCATGCCCTCTGTCAGATGTGAATGTCTGATTCCTTGTGCCATTGTCGACTGCAAAAATCCCAAAGATCTAAACAAAAACAACCACAGTAATATGTTGTGGCAAATGCCAGCCATTGAGACAGCTGTGACCGTGCTTTTAAACACAGGACAAGCAGAGGGCTGGCTGTAGTTGCTTTCCTAAACCAGCCATTTTTTGAGCCTGTCAAAATCTTACCACTAAAATGCTAGCATTCAAAAACCAACTGGAGACCACCGAAGCCCTGCTACTGCTTTGAAAGTCATGACTCCTTAACAAAAGATCTTCTGAAGGAAAGGGTAGGGGGAAGCCCAGCATGAAATTGCTGAAGGTAAAACTTAATCAGAAACTGCTATTCTACTTGCTTAGGCTTGAAGTGAAACAATAATTTCTTTCAGCAAAGCTAGAATGATCATATTATCACTTATAATTACAATTTTAGATGATTACGTTTCTCTCATGGTACATTTAAACAAAAGATTGGCACTGGACTTTTTTTAATCTTTTTTTTTTTTTAAACTCCAGGGCCATTTGGTAATTGAGGCATACTTCATGGACCATGTCATTAGATAAGGTAATTGTAGGCCAGGTCATAATGATGATGAGTACTTATTTGCAAATATACTTCCTATCCTTATCTCTTTAAAACTCAGAAACATACAGCAGTACACATATACTTTTCCACTTTTATACACTCCAGGAGAAACTTTCTCTTTTTTTCTCATTCTCTCACACACCTACTCTTTCTCTGATCAGCACTGCTATCCTGCATTCTCTTTGAGGTTTTCCCCTGAAGGAGAATCTGGTGGGAAAAGGCCTCTGAGCCAAATAAAGACTTTATCATTTGGCTTTAGATGGTCACTGAAGCCTTAGCAACTCTCAAATCCCTTGATGATATTCTTCCCACTCAGGTGGATGAGCCAATGACTATTGAAGTGACTGTGGTTTAACAGATACTTGTGGGCCCTTAAGGTTTATGTTTTGCATTACTTCCTTTGCTTTCACAGGTTTTGATTCAGGTTGCTGACAAGCTCTGGGTTTATTTTTAAATCTGCAGTTAAATTCACTGGAAAGGAGAACAAGTTTGGAAGCTGTTGGACATTGTTTATTTCCCTTTGACCCTATCTCAAGGTAACCCTCTTGGAAGTCCATCTTTCAGTGGATTAAACAGAATGCTGTGTCTCAAATGAACTCATTTCTGGGCGGCTCTACAACCAACTAACATTAAATAAATGCTCCGTTAGGCCTAGAAATCTCTTTCTAGTAGGAGAATTTCTCCTAATTAGAATAACAGAATAACAATTATTGTATTATTATTTACATTATAATTGTTATCTTTTAGAAACATATCTCATTCTTGCTAAATTACATTTACTCATCTTACTCATTCAAGATTAATCAAGTATATTATTACTATTACCACATATTTCAGTTTCTTATCCTTCTATCTAACCATTCATAAAATAAATCCCAAATCTTATAATACTCTTTTTCCTCCTGTTCTCTAATTACCATTGTTAATCTACTAATTTCTGCACATTCCATTATTTTCTTAATTGTTTCCTCCTCTGTCAGAATTTTTTTGTCAGAAAAATTTCCAATTTTATGCAAATACAATTCTAGCTGCTGTTAATACATTAATAATCAAATATGTTATCTCTCTATTTTAACTTTCAGGCATAATTCCTAATAAAAATATCTCCAGTTTTAAGTCTATGTGTTGTTTTATCATTTTTTTCCAACCACGTGTGTATTCTAGTCCAGTATCTTTTAGCTTCAATTCATGTTCACTACATATGGTAATATGATCCAGGTTACATTTCCAGGTTACATTTCACCGATTTGTCTTTAAATATCTTTGCAAATCTTGCTGGAGGTAAATGCCACCTGTAAAATATCTTATACAAATTCTCTTTAAAAACTGCTGGCATTGTTAATTTATAATTTCTCATCCATAGTTTCTGCTATTTATCCAAATCTATCCCATATCCCCAAAATTTTCTCCCATACTATTAATAAAGTGTCCCTGATATAATGTCTCTGGAAATATCCATGTGCCTTACTTTTACTACACCATAAAAATGCATGCCACCCCAATTGCAAATCATGACCTTCCAATGTTAACAGTCTGACATTTTTTAATATGATCCATTCTTTTATCCACATCAATATTACTGCTTGATAATATCATTCCCAATTGGGTAATCCAAAGCCTCCTCTCATTCTTGTGTCCTGTAACAATTTTATCTTAATTCTTGTCTTCTTTCCTTGCCAAATAAACTTCAGCATAATTTTATGTAAATCCTCAAAATATTTTTACTCAGTTTTATTGGAATCATCTGGAATAAATATAATATTTTTGGCAATATGTTCATTTTAATCGTCACTATTCTCCCTGTTGAGGATAGTTGTAAGCCTTTCCATTTTTCCAAAACTGTCACTATTTGTTGTTTCAGTCTGTCATAATTATCCTCTTTAAGAGTTCCACATCTCGCTGTCATTTGTATTCCTAAGTATGTCGCTTTTTTTTGTGATCTGGACATTTAATCTGTCCATTAGTGTTTTCTTTTGTTTTTCTTTCATATTCTTCACTAGAATCTTAGTTTTTTTTCCTTATTTATTTTCAGTCCTGCAACTTCTCCATGTTCCTCTATTTTTTTCTGTCAACTTAGGGCCTGTTTCCAATGGTTCTTCTATTATAAAAACTAGATCATCTACAAATGCTTGTAATTTATATTCCTCCTTTTTTATTTTCATTCCCTTTATTTCTTCATTCTTCCAAATATTTCTGTTCAATACTTCAAAGGTTAGTAGAAATAACTGTGGCTACAGTGTCATCCTTGTCTAGTTCCTTTTTGGATATTAATATTATCTGTCAAATCTCCATTTATCATTACTCTTGCTGTTTGCTTATTGTATATCGCCTCAATTGCTTTTATGAATCTATCTCCAAACCCCATCTCCTCTAATTGTGACAGCATAAATTGCCAATTAACATTGTCAAAAGCTTTCTGTACATCTAAGAAAACAAATGCTATTTGTTTCTCTGGTTGAGCTTCATAGTATTCCAATGTGTTCAATATTATCCTCATATTATTTTTTTATTTGTCTCTCAGGTAAGAATCCATTTTGATCTGAGTGTATAAAGTGGTTCAAAGATCTTTTAACTCTTTCTGCCATTATTGAAGCAAATATTTCATAGTCAGCATTTAACAGGGATATTGGTCTATAATTTTTAATTTGTTGTAGGTCTTCCTTTGGTATGAGTGTAACATATGCCTCTGTCCATGAATCAGGAACTTTGTTTTTGTCAATAGTTCATTCATTACCTCAAGCATTATAGTATAAATTGGTTCCTGTAATGTCTTGTAAAATCCTGCTGGTAGCCCATCTGAGCCCGGGGCTTTTCCAATATTTTGCCTGATCCTTGCTTCTGTCAATTCCATCATTGTTATTCTCTCTTCTAACATTATCTTACTTTCATCAGGTATTTTTTGGTAATTCTGCCTCTCTCAAGTATTGCTGAATTTTCCCTTCTACGATTGTCTCTTGTTCATATAATTTCTCATAGTATTTCTGCACTATTTTTTTCTTTTCTTTACTTCCATAACATTATGTTCCATTTTAATGTTAATTTTGTTATTCTTTTCAATTCTCCCTCTTTTATCAATTTGTATGATAACCATCTGCCTAGCTTTATTGGCATTTTCAAAAAAGTTCTGTTCAGCTCTCCTAATTTTTGCCAATTCTTCCTTTTCCCTTCGTCCCATTTTATGTTTGATTATATCCATTTGATTTTTAAGATTTTTATTGCTGTGGGTTCCGTTGTAATTCCTTTTCCAATTTCTTAAAGACTTCTTCTAAAATCTGTTGTGTTTGTCTTTTTTTAAGTTATCATCACACCTCTGGCATAGGCCTTCATAATATCCCATACATTTTGTAGTGAAGCTTTTTCCTGTTTATTTTCTTTTAAAAAGAAAGACAATTCTTTTCCCATGTTATTAATGAATTCTTTTTCTTTCAGAATTGAATTATTCAAAGTCCATCTTGATATTTTCCTTTGACCCTTCCATTTGACCCATATTGGTTTATGGTCTGCCCAAGTACTTGTTTCAATATTAACTTCTTGTATGTTTGAGATCAAATCAGTTGACATCTAAATCATATCTATTCTTGACCATGATAAATGTCTGTTGGAGTAAAATATATATTGTCTATTATTACTGTTCAGTTCTCTCCATATGTCTTTAATGATCAATTCCTCGGCCAGCTGAAAGAAAGATTTCGGCAATGTCTTTCTATTTTTTTTAAATTCACTTTCTGTGCTTTATAGTCCAATCCTATATCTACAATAGCGATAAAATCTTCAAGAATGCATATCTTATTGTATTGCAATTCAATTATCTTATTATGTAATTTCTTGTAGAATTCATCTTGTTTGTTATTTGGTGCATATATTGCTATTAAGAGCATCTTTGAATTATTATCTGTTATTTCCACTATCAATATTCTCTGCTCTTCATCCGTGAAAATTAATTCAGCTTTAATTGTATTCTTAATGTATAAGACTACTCCTCTCTTATTTTGTTGTGCCAATGATGTATATAAATTGCCAATTCTAGAACAATTCAAAATATATGTATGTTGTTTTTAATATGCACTTCTTGTAAACAAATTATGTCACAAATTTTCTAATTTATGAAATATCTTTTTCCCTTTAATAGATGAGTACAGTCCATTTATGTTTATGGAGATTAATTTCTTTTCTTCTTCCATTATTTATACTTTATATGTAGGATTTATTTTCTTTGGATACTTCCAAGGCTCCTGCCACGACTTCTGTCATAATTTCTGTATGATTTTCTCCTTTTTTCTTCCTCAATATTCTGGAATCTTAAATAGAAATCAGCCTTGTCCATCTCCCAAGTTATTATCTCTTTCCCCTTTTTGTGCTCAACTGCTGTCAATCTGCTATCTATTTCTCCTACTTTCTTCTCTGTCTGTTCACCTTTTTCTTCCATCTTTTGCATTCTTCCTTTATTTTCATCATCATTTGTTGCATGTTTTCCATTTTATCTTCTATCCTTCCCATCCTCTCTTCCATCTTTTCAATTCTATCATCTGTATGCTTCCCTTGGTCTTGTATTGCTTGCAGCATTACTTTTATTTCTTGCATTGAGATTTTATTTCTCTCTCTTGTTGTAACAAGGTTGTTATATATCATTCACCAACTGGGCTCAGCAATGAAGAGGTGTGGATCAATGATCTAGTGGCAATTGTTTTTCTCATCCCAGGCTGGTTATAATCCACTCACAAAAGAATCTTCAGGTTGTTCTCTACCTTAATCCAATTATGTTAAAAAAAGAAGTAGGGATAAAAAAAATTAAAAGAAAAAGGGGAAATTAAAACAAGGAAGAAAAGAATATATAGAAAGGGTATAAAATCCAAAAATCCAATGTAATAACAGGAAAGGGGAAAAAGAAAAATAATTCAAAAATACAAATCCACCAGCTTTCAAAAAAGAAAAAGAGAAAAAAAATAGAAAAATCCAAATATAATCCACTTGTGGATAAGAAAAATAAGGGAAATAAGGAAAAAAATGGTGTTCCAAATTCAAACCAAATGTTAAAAAGCCAATAGGCCCAAAATGCACACCAGAAGAATTAAAAAAAAAACTAATCAGAAAAAGGAAGCAATTTGCAGCTGCCACAAACTAAGTGAATGCCTCAATACAATATCCAACAAACCAGAAAGCCAAAGTCAAAAACATATATCTTGTCCAAGGTCACAATAATCTTTTTTTCTTCTATTTAACTTTCCAGCTGTTTACAAAGTCTGTGAGAGCATTAATATGATATAAAATGTTGCTTAGAATGGTTTATAAATATAATCCAGTAAGAAATGTACAGTAATATTATTATGCGCACAAGATATATGTATCCAACCAACACACTATAAAATTGAAAGATGGTTTTATTTGTTGTCTTTGTTGTTAAAATTAAAAAAAAAACTTTGAAAAAAGAATAACAGAATAACAGAGTTGGAAGGGACCTTGGAGGTCTTCTGGTTCAACTCGTGCTCAAGCGGGAGACCCTGTACCATTCCAGACAAGTGGCTGTCCATTCTCTTCTAAACAACCTCCAATGATAGAGCTTTTCTGAAGGCAAACTATTCCACTGGTTGATTGTTCTTACTATTAGGGAATTTTTACTTAGTTCTAGATGGCTTTGCTCCTTGATTTGTTTCCATCCATTGTTTCTTGTCTTGCCTTGGAAAATAGGTTGTCCATCTCTTCTTTGTGGCAGTCCCTCAAATATTGGAACACTGCTATTATGTTAATCCTCGTCCCTCTTTTCACCAGACTAGACATATTAAATACCTGTTTCCCATGATGAGGAGTCTCTCATGACGAGGTGAGTTTATGGTCAGTATTGGTTCATTGTCAGTAACCTACAATCTAACACAGTTGGGCTGAATAAAGTACATAGAATAGTCCTATCTTTTTTGAAATCTGCTTGGCTTTTTAAAAAAAAACAATTTCATTTGCATTTATTTCTGTGCACATTATTGGGAATATTGAAGGCAACTAATATATATTGTGCTTCACCTCCTTCTCTTCTCTTTGTCCTTGTCCTTGTCTTTCTCCTTCTTCTTCTTCTCCTTCTCCTTTTCCTCCTCCTCCTCCTCCTTGTCCTCCTCCTCCACCAAAGAAAATTGAGAATGTGCAGCAACAGATGTAGGCCTTCCACAATCTAATCATGTATTTCCTAGAAGAATTGTCCTCTCTTTTCTTATTCTTGCTCCATTTTTTTTGATATCATCTTAAATCCATTTTTTCCTGGCATTTTTAATTAATCTTAATTAATCTTAACTCCACATTCATTGTTCTTCAACCCCATTCATTAATTTCTTTTATTTTGGAATTGTGCTGATTGTGTTTTCCACTTCATCTTCAGATCTCCTGTCTATCCCAAATGGGTCCACTCTCCTTTTCCTAATTTTTTTGGGAAGGAGGGGATCATCACATATTAATTGCTCCTAGTTCTTTCAAGATTTAAGTAAACTGAATTCAAAGACTATTTGTGTCACACTGACCTTTGAAGGATTGCTACATACTTTTACCAGTAAATTCATAATGAGCTGAAAATGGAAGAAAGGAAACTACAAGGTTAATAATAATGATGGTTGTGAAATAATATCATTTTGATCTAGTATTACTGGAAAATCAAACTTCCCTGGTTCACGTATTATATTAAAATAAAAAGTCACTTCCCCCATAAAATAATAACCATCAGATCATTCTCAATATTATCTCATTTCTGGAAATATCAGGGTCCTAAAACTCTATGTAAGATAAAAGTCTAGTTGTTCTATTTACAGATACTTTGTTGGCTCAGAACCAGATCAGAATTGTTCATTTAACATAGCAATGGGTCATTTTTCCCCGTCTGCAGAACTGAAAACAAACGCATTGATAGGTTTTATATCTCACATTTCCAGCTTTAAATGGGACACGTGTTTAAAGCACAGTTGTTGAAATATACAACATATAGTTCATTAGTTATAACTTTCTTAAATTCCATTCATTTTTATTTCTCTGTAAGTGGGATGAACTCTGTTTTTGGCTCTAAATAAAATATATCTTAAATATTTAAAAGGTCACAAACTTTATTCAATATATTTTCACATTTACAGAATCACATAGAAAAAATAAGACAAAACAACCAGACTGTTCCCTTTCATCAAGATTACAGTCTTACTTATACCATAAAAGAAAAAAAGGAAATAAGTGGAAAGTTATTTAACACTTACAACTCAACCTATATCAATGGTTTTCAAACAATGGAAAAGTGTCATAAGCATTACTGAAAATAATAAAAACATAGCACTACTAGTGTCACAGTTTCCAATGCCCAGTGTAAACAGAAGATATTATATGAAGGCCAGATTCCATGAAGGCACATAGGATAGGCAATTTTAAGAAGTGACAAAGAGAAAGATAATAATAAAGAAATTTGAGAGAATGTGAGATTTGGAGAAAGGAAACAGGCATTCAAGCAAGCAGGAGAAATCCAGGTTTTCAGGGAACACAATAAGCAGTTTCTGAACTTCTCAAATAAGAAGGAATACAATGCCAAGATGTTATACCTGGATAGCCTTAGCCCACATGATACACAAAACACATTAAGGATAAAGCCTATAGCCTCAATGCTCTTCCCAGATAATATTGTTCCATGGGCAACAGGTAATGGGTGAGGCCAACTTGGATACAGAGTTGAAAAAGGATATACTAGAACCTCTCAAGAATGATATCAATACAAGATCCTATCCTCTTATTAGTATAATATAGCATAGTACAGTAAATTATATTATATTATACTATATTGTATTAATATATTACATTATCACAATACAATATATAATACTGCCAATTGGCAGGAACTAAAAAAAACCCAAGCCCTCTCTGCTACAGCCTCTGCATTCTGAAATATTCTTCCTTTGCATACTTTTTGGTGTCACTCCTGAATTGACATAAGTGTAGCTATTTTAGGTAGTCTATACCTTTAGGTAGTATATATTCTTTTTCTTACTTTTTTTTTGTGGCAGTCATAGGGGGAAGGGTTTCAGGCTTGCCACATTCCTAAAGGGGAGGAGGAATAGAGATAAAGAGAGTGTTTTGGCTAGGTGATCTTTCAAATGAGCTGTCCATGCTTGGGCCCCTTGAGGTGGAGATTTATGACATCAAGCAATATTGAATTATTTCTATTGGAAAATGTGACTTTTGGGGGTTGTTTCTAACTTGTAATATTGTGGGGTAATTCCGGGTTATGTCAGATCTGGAATTACCATGGACTTTGCCTATTTGATACTTTTCTAAATGAAATAAATCTTTTTTGAAGATGGACTTTGTTCTTTTCTTTTTAAATGGCTTTCATCACTTAGAAACCTGACAGTTGGCCTTTCACAAGGCATTAAAATCTTGGCCATTTATGAGGCCTGGGGCTTGGAAAGTGTTAAGGGCCCCATTTCTTGGCTTTATTGTTAGTTGATTAATTACCTCAGCTTCTATTTGTATTTGATTTTTGAATTTTTTTATCAGTTTATTGCTTTTAACTGTTTTAATTATTTTATCATTTTAGAATTGTAAACCATCCAGAATCACTTTGGACAGCTATCCACATTGAATAAATAATAATTAATATCAATATATTTATTTATACAAATGTGTGTATGCATAAGATAAATATAATATAAATCTTAAAGTTGCTTTAGGTTGAGAATCAGAATGAAGTACCACTGATTTTAATGATATTAATCCCAAAGGTACTTTTGCATAGAATTAAAGCTTTATCTGTCATCAAATGTCTTTTGTGCTTCATGGCCTTCTGATTTTTGCCATTCTTTGGAGGGGGGAGAATCAAAAACAATGATAAGAAACCTGGGTCTGATATCTGCTAAAATATCTGCTTACAAAAAATCAGGCCAGGTGTCATCTGCAGTCAAAATTTGCAGTCATTAGGCTTTTAACTAAGTAAAAGTAAAGTGGGAGATGAATTATGCTTAATAATATCCAGACATATTAAGCAAATGATTACAAGTGTTATACACAAGCCATAAAATGTAGGGTTTATGGATGAAATGCATTCCCTGAGTGGGATCTCACATTATCAGATCCATGAAATGAAATTTAGGGGAAAACATTTTACCTTTAATTAGCTCTAATTTGTTTAATCAGGTTGCCACTTAGTGTTCAAATGGCATCGATTAACCTCACAGCATTCATCTATTCATCTTAATGTCATTCTTCCTATCACAATGTGGGTGGATGTGGAGGTTTAACTGTTCATTGTTCTTGACTAAGGAGAATGTGTTTTAATGGGAAATAACATTCTAAGTCGGTGTTTCTGAACCTTGGTATGTTTAAGACATACCCCATTCTTGGAATTCTAGGAATTGAAGTCCTTAGAGGCCTTAGAGTTGCTAAGGTTTTAAAAAACAAGTGCTTCTGTTATAGGACAGCAACAACAGTGTTGTTGGTGAACCTGGCTGGCTCTCTTCAATGTAAACTTTATTCTTTAAACTGGTTAAATGTAAAACAATTAATTAGGAAGCTGATATGGTACAAAACAAAAGAGCCTCAACATTATTTTTAAACCAGTATGTTTCTAGACATCATCTAGGTTTCACTGGCATACTAAGATAATCAAAATGGTTATCACAGGTGAGTAATTCCTCTTTTAAAGAATGCCCACCTGCTAATGGAAAAGGTATATCCAGCATCTTTAGGCCCCAAAGAAAATGACATAAAGGGAACCCACAGTTTTCCTTCTAATAAATTGGTACTTAGTCCCACAGCCATGAGATTTCATATAAGGTCCACAAACAATTGTAAATGGCAATTACACAGTATTTACAATCTGCCCACCTGCTCAGAAAAAGGAAAGTAAATTTAAGCTGAAGGTGTTCAGAACATCTTGGGAACAATGCTAAAGGAAGCAGCTAGAAGTTTGTCTTCAATTTGCCTGGTAACTGAATTCTGTAACTGGCACCAATACTGTACAATTTTGCAAAAGCCCCCAGTCACAAATAATAAATTCTTTTCAGGGTTAGGTTGGGTTGAGTTGCGTTGGAGTTTCTTGGACTCATTAGAAAACAGATCCAGAGTCTACCATATCACAAATGGAAAGATTCAGTACAATGCCAATGGCAGGGTTGTACCCCCATATCTTCAACGCAGGTTCTATGACTTTTCTAATCTTTATTCTTTGAGTTATTGCCCTTATTTAACTACTTACCCAGGGTGAAAAGAAAATATCCCATTATTTTTTATTGAAAATACAACTCGCAAACTCACAAAAGACAATGAATCCAAATATTTGATACATCTTAGAAATTAATTCAAAATTACTAGAACCCTATTTATGTTTAACCAGTGTATCCTTGTTTATAAATGTGGCATGTGCTTCCTCTTTAGGAGAAGCAACTGCAAAGATGCTGGCCATGGGGCAGAAAGACCTGCATTCAAGCCACACTTAATCCTGGAGCTATCTAAATGATTTCAGATCAGTTTCCTCTCTCAGCCCAACTTACTTCCCAGGGTGGCTGAAATGTGGGGAGGGGAAGCAAGAAAAGGGAAATACCACATAAGTTGGGGCTGGAAGCCCACCCCAGAATCATTTTGTTAAGAGATGGGTGGCAAATAATTTCAACAAATAAATACAGGTAGTCCTCAACTTATGACCACAATTGAGCCCCAAATTTATGTTGCTAAGTGAGACATTTGTTAAGTGACTTTTGCCCCATTTTATTTGCTTGTCACAGTTGTTAAGTGAATCGTGAATAACACAGTTATGAAGTGAATCTGGCTTCCCCATTGAGTTTGTTTGTCAGAAGGGCGCAAAAAGTGATCATATGACCCCAGGACACTGCAACATGAGACCATTGTCAAGCGTCCATATGTAAATCACATGACTATGGGGATGCTGCAATGGTTATAAGTATGAAAAACAGTCAGAAGTCACTTTTTTCAGTGCCATCGTAACTTTAAATGGTCACTAAGTGAATTGTTGTAAGACGAAGACAACCTGTAAGTTGCCTTGAACTCTCAAAAAGTAATGGGGTATCAAGGCAAAGTTTCAATATTTCACAATTTTACTCTAAACACACACTATGATTCTAGAATGGGAAACACTGGAATGAAATGGGACAATACAGGAATGAAGGAAAGCAACATGTTCAGGGAGTGCAATATTTCTTAGTTGGTACAGATCAAGCATGAGTGAGAAATCATCATCATCTGAAGGTAATATTTCTACAAACATTTTTCAAACATCATATGGAGATAATAGTTTTACAATATGAAATACAATATAACTTGCATTATTGATTATCCACACATCTATTATACTGTACTGTATATATTAAAGATTATCCACTTGAACACCTACAGAGTTAAATCAGACATCAAACAGACACCCTGATTCTCCAAGGAACAACATTTTCCCTGTAATTATCCAATGGCCAAAAATGGCACAGTAATACAGTTTGCTTTATGCTCCTTTTGATTAAGCTGCATGCTATTTTTAGCTCGTCCGTCACAGATGCAGAAGATGGGAGACTAGCCCCCCCCTCCAAATGGAAACATAAGGGAGAGAGCAAGCATTGCATACCAGAAGTTCACTCTGCACCTTCGCTTCATCCAATACATCTTTCTCTGCATGAAAACACTTGACCATCTTGGAAAGCTGGAACCTGTGAGGCTGCATATCATTGGCATGTGATATGGAAAACTCTCAAATCACTTATTCTTCACTCACTCATTACAGTGCTGATACCAAGCAGATGAATTGTCTTCTTGAAAAGAAAAGAAAAAAAAAACCATGAGAACAGCTCAGAAATGCCATGCAAGCTGTTTGATTATATCCCATTATATGGATGTTAAGAGTATGCTAACATAGCAATATTTTTGGCACATCACGATAACATGCTGTGCATGCCAACAACAATTTGTTAGCCAAAGTGCCTTTAAATAGTGCCATCAATTCCTTCAGCATTAAAGTAAATTATTAAGAAAGCTCTTAATGCTCAGAAATAGAAGCAGAACCATTTTATTTGAATTACGGTTTAATAACATTGGCCTTCCAGAGCTAATCTTTGTCAGAAGAATAATCTGAGTACCCTTTTTAGTGCAAAAATTATCCTCCCGAGATTATTCTTTTTAAAACATTAACCTCAGACAAGAATGGACTGAAAGGACTGAGCAAACCAGTAATATTTATTTATTTAATTTACCCTGGCATACAAAATGATATCAACAGAAGTCTCTCCAATCAATGCCACTTTAAAGCTAGCATTTGTATTTTGGTATGATGTAGTTAAAGAGCTGTTAAAGATGCATTAAAGCACAAAGTAACAATGTCCTAAGGGCAAGTATTTACAAGTTAGACATACCAGCTGCAGTACTTAGCAATAAGATTCATATTTCATTGGTCAGATTTATTAACTCCATCGGTAACTCCCATGTGACCAATGTCTGAATTATTTTCACTGATTTTTGACAGACAACTGGCTGGCTGTCCAGACTGTAGATTCTACCAGTTCTCCTTAAATCTAACTCTGACAACGACAACAACAACAATAATAACAACATGAAAAAGTAGCAACAATGGTGTATTAGAATATTTACAAGAAATACCATTTGCCTGCATGCAAAAATTGGTGGGACTACAAAATAAACAAAGCAAAAGAAAATGAAGAAGCTACAGTACTCTGAGACTTTAGAATTTAAACAAAGAAGCATTGGTCACACAGCACCCCAGACTTAACTACTGCCAACAAAAAATACAAAAAAAAAAAAGTCCAGATAGTGGACATTGTAATATCTGGAGACAAAAGTTTAGGGGGGAGGGGAAGAACTGGTGAAAATCACAAAATACAAAGACATGCAAATAAAAGTAGAACCACTGTGACAAAAGAAAGCAAATATATCACCAATAGTAATAGGTACCTTGTGCGTAATTCCAAAACAACCGGAAAATCATTTGACATCATTGGCATTAACCAAATTACCATCAGTCAATGGAAAAGGCAGCTTTATTTGGAAAAGGCTTACATCCTGTGATAATATTTTTAAGACCATCAAACAACACCTTTCTATCCCAATTTCCTCTATATTATTAATTAATGTGTTTAATAAACATATTGTTTCTGAACATCTTCACTGTTTTAAAAACTCCTGTAACTGTAATTTACTTTCTGCTTAAAGAATTATCTCATTTAGACCTCCTCTTTGCGTATATGTTAATGTTTTTATATTCGAAGTATATGGTAAATTCTTCTTTCATTAATGTTTTAAATATTTCCAGGTATCACTTCCCACATTTCAAAGTATTTTATGCATGTATGTTTATTATTGTTCTCTTTTGCATTTTTTTTTTTTTGAAATGCCTTTGACAGGGGAACTGCCAAACAAGCACAACAGTTGATGAGATAATAAAAACAGTTACTTTATTTTTATTTATTCATTTAAATTTATTTATTTTTTTGTTTATATATTTTGTGATATGTTATTGCAAAAGGCAGAGGAAAAATAAAACATGATGGTATTGCTCTGGGTGCAGTTCTTAATGATGGAAGAAACAACATTCAATTCCTTTTCATATCCTTCTAATATGACACCATTCTAACATTAGAAGAAATGCAGAAATCATATAATTCTGTTTTTTCTCTGAATCAACAGAAGGAATCAACAATATTAAAGTGGAAATCATTACATATTGAAGCTGCCATCTTGAATTTTTTGACCCTACCATGAACTTCTCTGATGCTACCTTGGCAATTTTACATTGTATTTTTGGAGTGGGGGGGAGACATTTACAGATTGGGTAACTTGAAAGAGGTTATGTTAAAGATGGCCTATTTATTGTCAGTCCTTTTTGGTAGTCCAGTCAGGAAACCAAAGCCATAGGCATGAACGCTATCTTTATTGTAAGCAGAATCTTTCAATTCCGAAAGCACGGCCTCTCGGGTTTTATCAGACCATTGTTTATGTTATGGCTGTTTCTCCTGGATCTCAAAGGTTATTCCCACAATCCCCCCGGAAGCCCTGCGGATGTGCCATCTGCTCCCATCCGCTTCCATCCGCTGGGCTTCCGTTCCGCATCCGCTCTGCATCTGCCCTGCGTCCTCCCCGCGTCCGTGTTATCCGCTCTGGTTATGCAAATTTTTGCCCCTTTTAAGAGCGGATAACAATGGATGGAACATTTTGCTCGTCCGCTGTGTCCTTTTTGCATCCGTTGGCCAGTGTGACATGGGCTTTACTTGCTTTGGTTTTCAAACTCCTCTGGTGTTCCAGAAACTTTTTATTCTCTTTAGGCTATTTATTCTCTTTATGCTAGGCCTGCAGCATAGCTATTGGAGAGCTTTTTAGTTTCGTTAAACTTTTTTTTCCTTATGCTTAGCTGGGCATATAGTGTTCTTCCCTAGAATACTATGCAATTAGGTTGCCATTTTAAAAGCATCATTCACAAAAAAATAAATGTATCTGTCCCATTAGATTTCAGAAAAAGAACATAAAAGCCCCATATATTTCTATCAAATAATGTTCAATAGGAGAAAACCTTCAATTATTCCCTAGTTCTGTCATATGCACATGTTTAATAGATCTTTTGGCACAGATTACTTTAGTTAAAAGTTTCTCACAGTTAAAGGAGGGACAGTGTTGAAATACTAATATAATATGGTAGGGATATGATATAAGACAGACTTGCTAGCTTTTGCACCAATGTACAATTTATTACCATTAGCTTTCACACTCTGGAAAATGTACTGTCTTCATTTTTTTTACAGATATAAAGCTATCTGCAATGGAAGGCTATCTGATTTAAATGTTATAAACTGCCATGTTTAATAGTTAGGAAGTATTCTGGAAGAGAATAATCTTTGTTTGGAAACTGTTTTGTTGTTCAAAACCACCTCTTGTTTTTAGAAAAAACTCCCAGGATGGTTGGAAGTTTCAATATAGGCAAAAAGAAAAATCAGTAAAGCAATGTTAAACAGAACAAATTAAATTTAAAATGTTAAAAGATGAAAAATTTAAATTTCAGTATCTTACTTAATATATTTCAGTGTCTTACTTACTTATAAATAATTTCAGTATCTTACTTACTTATAAATAAAAGAATTAAATTCAATAGATTTTTAAAATATTTCTTTGTCTATCTTTGCTTCAAAAATAATAGATCAGAGCAAAAAAAAAAACTGCAGGGATTCCACATGCTCTTGAAATACTACTTTTAAATATCCATGACCTAAGGGGTTTTGAAAATTAATGAATTCTGCATTTTAGACAAAGCTAGGTATAACTCAGTTTCTAAGTTTCTTCTTGAATTTCCTATCTATGCCCAGAGAAACTTTTGGTTGGAACACCTGATTCTTTGCTTCTAACTCAAGTGGTCATTTCCTTCTCGGCTATTATGCAACTAAAAGCTCAAATATGAATATGAGCAAATCTCTTTTCAACTTCTTTTTGAGATGCAATTAAGTCTTAGTTCAAAATTTCCTACACAAAACAAAAATGAATATTTTACTTTCAAAAAAATGAATGCTTCCAGTTTAGCTTCATGCTTAGCAGCTGTTCTCAAAATAATGATCATGTCTGTTCCCCATTAGTTAGCATTAGGCAGATGAGATGGATCCTGATCCAATCCACTGCTTTCTTTTTTTTCTTTTTATTTTTGCCATGGTTGTAAAAGATTATGTCAGAAACATTTATTTTTCTTTTTAATAAACCGGAATGCTTTTTTTTTTTTTTTTTNTTTTTAATAAACCGGAATGTTTTTTTTTTTTTTTGTAAGATGGGAGAGAGGGTCTTTTTTGACCAAACTAGTAACAGCATTTGCTGGACCAAAATGAAATTCACAATAGGCCATATTCTCATCACAGATTGGTATAAAATCCCAATTAGTTAATTACTAATTTGCTTCTTTTAATAGTGAGGAGTCCTTTTTGGTTTCTGAGCTTGGTTGTTTTCTTGCAGACTTTTCAGCATAGAATAGATGATGTAGTCTAGTTTGGGTAATGAAATGTCTACAAGAAAACAACCAAACTCAGAGAAAACCAAGGACCCCTCATCTCAACCCTGAGCTATAAATATTCTATTTCGTTGGTCTTTTATGATCTTGTTATAAACTTGAGTGTTCATGAGAGTGCAGCTGTACACATGGAGGTTTTCACCTGAACTAAGCATTTAACACAGAGGATTCTGACTCACTTAAATTTCATTGTATGACTAATCCTCATATATTCATAGTGAACATGAGTTTCCAAGAGAAAACCTTCACTGTACACTGTACAATGCTTCCAGAAAAGAAGGCTTAACTGGAGCACTTCTTTAAATATCCAGATGGGGCTATGAACTATTTCAGAAGTAGAAAATTAAACAATGGTGCACTTCATGTTCAACCTAATGTTTTCATGGAGTCACTGCTCTTGGCTGCTGTGCTGGAAAATGCAATTGGAATGTCATTTCAATATCATATTCATCCCTTAATGTTGTTATTCCTTCATTTTCTTTTCTTTTCTCCTCGATCAAATACAGCAGCATTGCAAGTCTTGGCATCAAGTTGCTGCAGCATACAATAAATGAATGTATCTTCCCAAGTTTCTTGTTCAAGGTAGCTAGCCAAAAATGATTCTACCTTTACAGAGAGAAATAAGAAAGCAAGGGAAAAATAAGCAGCTTGTAAATTGGTAAATTGGGGAAAAAAATCAAATCTGAAGCAGCAACATTTTGTTTTAAAGCATCAGCTAGAAACACGAGGAAAACCAACTTACAGTATGATACACATAAAATAAACAATAGTTGACAGAATAATCTTATGAAGCTGTTTGTCCTTGAGACTGACTTAGAGCAAAACCCATTCAAACTGACCTATGGTAACATTGTTCCTATAAAAGGCTTTCTAAAAAATGCTGAAGAAGTATAGAGGCAAGTAACTTTTTAAAGGGATTAGCATCAGAGTTACAAAGAGTCGTAAAGAGTTGTCAGATGATAGAGATGAAGCAGAGGGCTTCATGCCACCGGTATTAAAAAAAAAACTGAGAGTGTTTAAATTTTTATTTATAAAGTAATATAGCACTTTTAGATTCACTTTTACTTCTTTAATTTAAAAGCAGCCTATATTTATCTTGCTATGTTTCTGCATTTGTTCATGCTTCCTTATTTTAGAAGTTGTGATTAATAAGTAACTTAAAAGTAATTCACACCACTCTTACAAATTAGGATGCTGTTTCCAAAAATAAAGGGCTAGCAAATGTAATCTGAACACAGTATTGTTCAGGCCCTTCCAAAAACAGATGGAAAACAGGCTGTTTTAATCGTCTTGTCTGTTGCGCACTGTTTTGTATGGACAAAGAAACATTTTCTGCTATAGCTCTGGAAAGGTGACATATGCCAAGCAGGACACGTCTCTCATGTGGTGACTAGTTACTAATTATATATTATTTCTAAAAACTGTAATATCTGGGATTAGAGATAATTGTCCTCCCCTTTCATGAGACAGTAGTAAAAGCAAAGAAAGAATTAAAGTCTAAGAGTGATAAGGATTTCCTATCTTCCTTTTAACTTAAAAAAACTTGTAGTAATAAATGAAGAAAGATATTATTAAAAATACCCTAGTGTGGCTTCCTTCGGGTATTATCCCACGTTATTGTAGTGCTTTTAAAGTTGTAGCAACGTTTCAGCAGCTGCCATCATCAGGCTTCTGTGTTGAGTTTGTATGTGGGTCAGGCAATCACAGCCGTTACCTTTAATTATGAGGCTAGCCTATTGCTGTGCAAGGATGTTTTTTTTCTACATCCTGATTGGTTGGGAGTCTTGGTCTGTGTTTATTGGACTTGGAGTTTGTTTGATTGGTGTTTCTGGTTTCTTCTGTCTGTTTTGTGGCTTTGATTGGCTGGCAACACTCTGTTCCTGTGTTGAGGCTTCCAGTGCAGCTGGCTTCGCATGAAAGGACGGCTATTATCTATATAGATAATACGAAGTTCCCTGTGCATCATGCCCGGTCACATACATTGGACAGACCAATAGAAGAATAAGTACCTTGCCTGGATGAACACAGAAATGCAGTAAAAAAGCTGGAACACACCTCTTCACTAGTCCAACACATGAAAGCCCACATGTCATAACATCAACTTCAATGGCACCAAAACCCTAGCCACTATAGAAAACCCCAGCCACAGAATCATCAGAGAAGCCATAGAGATTGAAAAAGACCTGAAAAGCATGAATAGAAGAGATGATTCCACCAGACTGTCAATCATTTGAAGCCTGCACTCTCAAATAGAAATATCTCCAACACCAACAGAGAGCAAACACCTGGGCACAAACAGACTCCCTCTGATACCTCCAGCTCAAACACACCCCAACCAGGCATCCAGATGAAACCTAGCTTCCTAATAGATGAAAGCTGTCCTTTCACGCGAAGCCAAGCTGCACTGAAAGCCTCAGTGCAGGAGCAGAGTGTTGCTAGCCAATCAAAGCCACAAAAACAGGCAGAAGAAACCAGAAACACCAATCAAACAAACTCCAAGTCCAATAAACACAGACCAAGACTCCCCAACCAATCAGGATGTAGAAAAAAAACATCCTTGCACAGCAATAGGCTAGCCTCAAATTTAAAACCAACGGCTGTGATAGCCTGACCCAGATACAAACTCAATACAGAAGCCTTGATGATGGCAGATTGAGATTCTGCTGAAATGTTGCTACAACTTTTAAAAGATAACAATGACGTGGGATAATACCCGAAGGAAGCTGAACAGCACACATGTAAGTACCCGCGAAAACTTAAAAAAAAACATATAGATAGATAGATAGATAGATAGATAGATAGATAGATAGATAGATAGATAGATATTCACACATAAGCATACATACACATAAGCACACACATTTGTCAGTGTGTCACAGTGTTCACAAACAAAAAGTGACAATAAAGATTATCTTATTTTACCTCTTATCTTATGTAATTGGTTTAGTTTGCTAATTGTGGGTATGAGTCCAACTATTCTACTTTGTAAACCATAGTTTATAGCTTTTGCACATTGGCTTTTGCACAATAGGAGAGCAAGTGGGACAAAACTGGTGTTGTGTTGTCAAGACACAAATCCTGTGACTTGTACATGTGGTATTAGGATGAAAGTAGAACAGCTGAGGGATACAATTTCATCTTTTTTTCTTGTTTGTCATTGTGAATTGTACTGGGCACCTTTAACTAATTGCAAACCAAGCTAATTGTGGTTAATTCGATAATCTTTAAGCAAACCAAGATTTAGCTCATTGAGAAAAGATAGACCATTTAATACTATGGCATTATAAACTTTCAGATGCTGTTTTGCACAAAAACTATGAATGTATGCCATCTTCAGTGTCCAAAGCCATGAGAAAAGACCTTAGATCAGCATCAGTGATGTTGAACAGGTGAAGCTGACACAGTGCAAACTAAACAATAGCAATGGTTAAACAATGAAATCCTCTCACAGACATATTTCTAAATGGATAGTATTCTGTCATCTTAAATACAATTGTATTTAAGATGACAGAATACCATCCATTTAGAAATAGATTAAGAAGATGGCATGATGTGCAACCAAAATCATTAAAGATACACTATTAAAGCTACATATGGCTTCAAATAATAGTTATTTAATGTTGTGTGAATGAAATTACAATAATATGGAATTATTCAATTCCATATAAAATGGAATCTTTTATAGGGATATTCCTTTAAAAAATCCTATGGGTTTTGTTATAGCTGATCACATTTTTTTCTATTCTGTTAGGAGTGTATATTTTAGGATACATATATAAATATGGGGGGGGGTGATAAATATATGTATGTTGATGAAGAAGTTTGGTTATCCCCCTCTCCATTCATAGTCATCTTCCAAGGCAGAAAAAAGGCTTATTATTTTCTAGAAAGAAATTACATGATTACGTGTACTTGGCTTGACAGAGCAGCTTTTGAATCACCACTTCAGTCTAACCATCCTGTTGAACTGAACTGAGGTGACATCTGAGGTGACATCTGGAAAGTGGAGTATCTCTGCCTTAATTCCTGAAGCATCCAGTGGACTGGCCCAATTCCACCAGCCACTTCAATCTGGAATATGAAAATCCTAAACAGAAACTCTATTTAACATACAGGCTGAAGCCTAGCAGCCTGAAGCTTCAAAGGGATAGGCAGCTTCCCTGTCTAAGGCTGCTTGAATCAAAGCATCCATTGATGATCTGTACATTCCTAACATCTTCAATCCCTTACTTAAGCTAGCAAGATATCTATGGGCTGATATTTCAAATAATCATTAGTTCATTGCAGGTGTGATGATCCTGGGTCCTTATAGACATTTCATTTGATGTCCTGCAAGATCGGTGTCACACCTGACTTTATTTATTTATTTTTGTGAATTTATTTTAATCTGCTTTCATTAAAAAATGAAGAATTGAGATGCTGCAAAGTGGAGTGTCAACTTAACATCATCTTTAATTTCAGTAATGTTTCTGCCCTCTACATAGACCCTATAGATAGTTTTGTAAAAATAGACTTGATGCCTTTCAAAATCACCAACAATATAATGAAATGGGTATGATAAATCCTATGAAACTGGATATAAAATGAACCACCTTTTTTGGTATGCAACTTTTAAATAAGTTCAAACGTTGTTGGTTTAAATTTATTAACATTGTACTGATTTTGAAATCTTCCTCTCAGTTCAAGTTTAATCAGAAAAATGAACAAGAGAAAACACCCTTTCTTGATATATACTGCTAGCATTTTGATTATCTGAAAATCACATTTTTCCTAGATCAGCTTTTTTCCAGGCGACAATGTGCCATCTTCCCATTTCAGAAATAGAACTGAAGCAGATGATTTTCTCTTCCTTTTCAATATTATTATTCTGTTCTTTTCTGATCTCTCTTAGATCCATACTTGGCAGAGCCCATATTTAATCTAATTTGTTGAGATACTTCAGACAATATTATATACACTGAAATATAATTTAACTTTTCTTTAGATTGATATGATAGGATTCACTGAAGTAACCAAAGGAATGTAGTTAAGGCAAAGGTGACACATTGGATCAAAGATGGAATATGTTTAATGCTTACAAAATAAATTGGGTATTGGGTATTGGAAATGAGGTGGATAAACATCACATCCAGGATTGAGATAGGCAGCTTGAAGCCTTCTAAAAGACATCAACTTGCTTCTGGTCTAATCAGGTGGCTATTGGCAAAAGAATGAAAAATTTAGCCCAAACCATACTGAGACACCAAGTTGCCATATCTAAGCTGGAAGTCATGGTTTAAAATGGTACAAAGGAATTTAGGAACAGGTCCAGAAACAGCATTTCTTTTTTTTTAAAAAAAGAAAAGCTATTTCTTCAAACCCTCTCCAAAATACCTTGTTTGATTTAAGAACAAGAAGCCTTACATCAAATAAATACTGTAAATTTTACAGTTCATTTGGAAATGCTCAGCAAATAGATCAGTGAAACAGAATATACCCATTTGTCTTAGGCTGTGCTAACCATTTTAGATGGGGGGGTGGAGAAGACCTTTTCTGCTCCTTGACTGAAATTTCATGGCAGTTCAAGCAACATCCAGTTTCTTGTCAACTGCTAAATTAAAATTTTGAAGCAGAAGGCAATATGTGCCCAGCAGTCCCTACATTTTGTAAACTGGACATTGTGTTCTATTTTAGAAGATTGGAGCAAATACAGTGGCAACATTTTGAACATTTTCATACCATATTTAGTCGTTCGGAAATATAACAGTTGCAGGGTAACACTGTTTGAGCATTATTTAAAGAATATCAGGTTTAGAAAAATATGTGCCCAGCAGTCCCTATATATAAAGTTTAAATTGTTAAAGTTTGATGCTAATTATTTCAGATTATCTAGTTAGTTCATCAGAAACAAATGAACAAAAAAAGGGACTTCTGGATAAGAATAGCAAACTCAAGACAGTTCTTCACTAAGTGGAGCCATTGATTGCAGCAAAGAATAAGCAGTCAACCAGTAAATCAGCTCTTTCAAGAGGATGTGAGGTTGCCCAAGCTACAGTATCCATAGAGTTGCTTCTCACAAGGAGAAAATGGTGGGCAAGAAAACTAGGATAACTTTCAAAGGACAGTAAGGTTGACATTCCTTTGCTAACCACATCAGAATTTGCCTATTAATTGCTTTAAAGAAGTTAGGCACCTTCAAAAAAGGACAAAGCTGGAAATACTGGATAAGAAAATCAGATGTAGGTTGAGAAAAGAAAAAAATAAAATATAAATGCCAATCTTAGAGAGCAATTGGGATAAGAGGCTTCTTAAAGTTTTGCAGAATTTAAGGCAATGATCAATATATCTGAATGGATTAAAGAGTAAGAATGTTTTACATAAAAACAAGGAACATAACATTGGTTTGTTCAATCAGAGCTAAATAGGATACATAGTTATTTTGGGTGGTTCTTTTTGGACTCATTCCAATCTAGACTGGAAAATTGTTGTGTTGTATTTCTTTCCAGTTAACATGATAGTCTAGCCTCTTTTCCTGTGAATTGTTTTATTGTCCTAATCTAACAATATCTAGATTGATTTTGTATCTAATTGCCTTTTACTTAAAGTGAGTGATAGTTGTCAGATTATTTTCTTTAAAGGAGAAACTATTCCTCTTTGTCAGTTGAATTTCAGTCTTTTGTTCATACTAGATTACTGGAACCACTTTGTAGGCTTGCTTATACTTAGGATAAAGCTAAAGGTTGTGTGTAACTCTAGGGCACAATGCTCATCTTCACTTTTTAGCCAAGGGAGCCAGCATTGTCCAAAGACACATCTGTAGTCATATGGCCAGCAAGGCACATGGAATGATGTTACCTTCCTATTAAAATGTTATCTGTTAATCTACTTACATTTGCATGCTTTCCAACTGCTAGGTTGGCAGGAGATGGGACAGATAACAGGAGCTCACCCTGTCAAGTGGCTTTCAGGTCTTGGACCTGGACGGACAGCTTTCCAGCTAACAAGCCCAGCATTGTTAATGTTTTATGCTGTTAAGATACGGAATAGTAAATTTGATATTTGTTAATTTATGTTGTATTTTCAGGCTCTGTTTGGACTTTTTGCTGCCTCCTAAATTGGAAAAGACTTATTGGATTCACCTACAGTTAGGAGCTGAATTATGAAATGAAGAGTTTTATATCTATTAAAAAGAGGGGAAAAGAGAGTGAAATTGTTTAAATTTGTCATAAGGATAGGAAATCATTTTCCTTTTTTTATCATTTTCTTGTATTCTTTTACTCTTTTTCTTTTTAGTTTTTATTATCTTTTACTATTGTAATTAAAAAACTTTTAACAACAAAATGTTTTTTTTTAAAGGAAATGAATGAAGAAAACAAAATGCTGTCCCTATAATATAGAGTAAATCCAATTCATGCCCTTCCTGGATGCTGTGCTGATAATTAGTGTGCTCCTGGAATTTAGTTAAAAGCTATTAATTATTTCTTTCACTCCTAACTGAATACATCAACATACTTTGTTCCAATTTAATTAGAAAATAAATTATTTCTGTTTTACAATCTTCACTGTGTATGTTCATATGAAGGTGAACTAATGATAAAATACATTCTGCCTATAACTTTGATCTACATTAATTTTATTGATTTTTACAAAATTACAAAAGTATCAATGTGGAATATTAAGGAACTCAATTTGGAAATAGGTGATTTGATTTGGAATTTTGATCTAGTCCCTATCAAATCTACTCAGTATTTGTGCACCTTTAATATACAGGCAACATATAGGTGGCTAGATATTTCATACTATAGTACTAAACAATTTTTAAAACAAGGGTCTACACTGTTTTCTGGGTTGAAGATAATTCTCTGAAATGCAAGGATTGTGCCCTGATAATAAAGTATTTTATTTGCTTTATTTTTAAATCTAATGAAAATTTGTGAATAGAATAGAATAGAATAGAATAGAAGTAGTTCCCAGTTTAATAAAGACTTCCATTCCCAAGATCTGCCCTTAAGTTGAATTTATATGTAAACATAGCATAATACTGTATAAATATTATATAATAGACTTGAATTGTTTATTTCATTTACATTTTGCTACAATAAATTCATTATCTATCATCCTTAAAGCAGGGTATTCTTAATCTCAGGACTTGTTTTTGTCAAGATTTATCAAGGAAATCCTGCAAAGACAAAGACATATTCAATATTAAAAAGGGGAATACTGAATACTGAAGGACAATGTGATAGCAGTCTTCAAGTTCAATGAAACATAAAACTTTCCCTCCATGGTTCCAGAAGGCAGAATACAATACAATGGATTAATTTATTCGAAGGTAGAGTCCTAAATGATTGCTGGTGAGGAAATCCTCAGTCAAAAGACTTTTATATTATTCCAATTATTCAGAGAGCTGATGGGTTCCCCTTTGTTAGGTATATTTAAACAAGAGAGTCATCTGCCAAGATTGTTTTATTTTGTATTTGAGCTCTAAATTGTGTATTCCAAATCTGTGATTCTATGACTTATTATACAACAATAACAATGTTGGCCTATAACAGTTATGGTAGGAATCTTTTGGTTAAGGCATGGCAAGTCACTGTAAACTTTTCAAAATATTATACAGTATGTGGTCAAAGTTCCCTTCTTTGCTCCCAGATTTGTCTTTCTTCTTGTTTAAGAAAAAGCAGCAAAGCAAATAACAATTACTTCCGGCAACCACACACAAAAAGTGACAATACCTCCTGAAGGTCCCATTTTGATTGAGTCACAAACTAGCTACAGATGGTTTGATCTACAATAGGTTCAGGGATTATATTTTGAATCCAGTTTTGTGGAGGGGGGGTATATATGTATATACACACACACACACATATTGTACCCCCCAAACCAATGGCTTTAAAATAGTTGGAAAAATAAAATAAAGGAAAGGTAGGAGGTTAATATCCACTTCAGGAGAATCAGTGTGACTTTTTTTCACACTTTTTAATTGCCAGGCATAATTATGAGTGTACTTAATTCTTAGATGTTCAGCCCTTTGAACTATTATTGAATCTTCAAGGTTTATGCTGGGGGGGGGAGAGCAAATCAATGAACAACATTTTGCAGAGTACATAAACTTGATATTTACTCCCTATTATTCTGCAATTGTCAGGAAGTTCTAACTGTAATGGAGAAGGCCAAATCTTTCTGTAGCAGTTTCCTGCCAACAGCTAATTTCATAGACAAAAGGTGACTTTGTCCACTCTCTTTGATGAGAAGAACATGTGGAATTAACAGATATATTACAATCATCAAACATTTTTTCTTACATCATACCCTGCTAACATCTGGATAAATTCCTCTTATATAAAGACTCTTTGCAGTATTTAGCAAAAGACATGTCTCTTTATTAATCCTTTGAATATAATGCAAAGTGGGCTGCCTGATAAAGGCTGAACTGCATAGATCATCTTTTCATGAGAGTGTACAAGTATGTTCTATTTAACCCTATGAATATGCTCCATTGCCTGTTCCTAAATGCATTCAATGGGCTTTTTCTCCCCCACCATATAATCTCATATTCCTTTGTGTCTATTTAATTGTACCTTAATACACTCTTCCACGCTGGGTATTCACATCTGCTTTGTTAAGAGGAAGTTGTTATACAGTGCTATACAGACTATAGAGGCTTTATTGTCAATGTGTAAACAGTTCCTCCTCCCCGCCAGCTCCCACTGTTTGGTGTGTTGCAATCAGAGGAATGCAATCATGTATGGGTTCATTTCTGTTGTAATATGCTTTTCTTTGAAGGTGCTCATTTAGATTGACAAAGAAGGATGTTCAATTACACCCACTGCACAGATGTCAAACACATGAATAGAGAAAGGGATTGTGTTGGCTCTTCCTTCCATAATTCACTCTTTCTGTCTTCACAGTTCTGGGCCTTATCTGAAGGAAGACTCATATGTCCAATTATCCATATGGAGACTCCCCTTCCTAAGTTGAAGCAAAAATGTGGACCGCAAAAATGTGGACTAGAAGAGGCAACTGCAATCCAGAGATGTCAGGTAGTAGGCAAAGTATATGCCTTCACCAGTTCCACTGTGTGCTACTTAGTTGACCTATACATCAGTAAGCTGATGAATTGATCTTTCAGAGTCTCAGAGATAGAAACTGTGACCCAATAAGAGATAGTGACAATGATCTCGTTATCTCCTCCTCTCAGACCAGGATTCCTTAAGTCTCCCTCTGCACTCATCTGTGTGAATGATTCACAGCCTTCTGTCATAGCATTCCTCTGCTGCTACTTGACTTGTCGCACTGGCTAACTCTCGGAGGCTCATTGTAATTATTGGCAAACTGCACTGAGTACTATCATGAATACCCCAAATATCTCTAGGATCCAATATACCATCAAGAAAGGAAGAGGAGGAAGAAGAAGAATTGCAGGTACCATTTCTAAATTAATACTATAGTTGAGTCTGATTATATGATGTGACATTAAGGAGTTTTCATCATATTTTCTGATTGCTACTTGCTGATCATGGATGTGCGCTACTAGTCCTTTGTCTTTCCTACATTGTGACTGTTACAAACCTTAAACTGTATGTTGTAGATCACTGTCATATTAAACATGACCTCTTCTACCAAATCTTGACATGGTTAAGACAGGAGTTGAATGATATGTGAGATGCTGAGTTTCATAAGACCTCCTTTTAGACAGAAGTTTCACTTATTGTGTAAAAAGTATATGCTGTATAGCTGTTAGTGTTATTAGAAGATCAACTAACTTTTTGTTAAGTGAATGGGAGATAGAACTTTATATTCCCATAAAATGGTTGAATGCATAACATAGAATTAAACACCATTTTTGATCACTAAAAGGTTATACTTGGGTATACTTTATTTTGTTCCATCCTTGGTGGGACACTTGTCTAGAGAGATATTTCTTGTTGCCACTCAAATACCTTGGAAAACAGATGTTCTTTATCCTAGAGATGACCTTATCACTAACTGGTATCAACAAAAACTTCTTAACCAGTAAGATTAAGATTCATTCTTAGAAGGGATAGACAAGGCATTCCAAGCATGAGATAAAATAGACTTTTTCTCAGCAAACTTTGGCAATCAGACCATCAAAAACATCTTTCATGGTGGTTTAGAGTCTATATAAGGTAGTTTACCTTCAGTGCAGGTATTTGGAGGCTGCTGCATATTGGTGGCTTTCAAGGGGTCCAGCTATTGTCACCTTCTTCAGTTTTTCTTTCTGGCAAAAACAGTATAAAGTCATTCTTTCTTAAATTCTTAACTATCCTTTGATCACTATCTCATGATATGTTATTATTTTCATATGCTACCTTAAGCATTCATACTGATGTGTTCATTGCTTCCAAATTCAGAGAACCTCTATACAACCTTTCAGGGCTGGGGACAGCGGTACACACGAATCTGGGCAAAAACAGGTATTTTGTATGAGTGGGTGTACTGAATGGTCTTATGCCTCTAGAGAGTTTGATTCAGTGGATAAATGGATCTATACCATTCCCCAAGTATTTCCTAAAATGTGGTCTGAGGACCGGTGACAATACCACAAGATCCTCTCATGGATCCATAAATCAAAATTATTTCCCAGATATTAAATATATTTGCCAAGTTTTAAAACAATGTTATTCTTATTTGTATTTGTTAAGAATAGATTTTTCATAAAAATATCTGATCTGCTTAATATTGTTATTTTTACATGATTCAATAAATATTTTATTGCATCAATGTTAATTTTTAATATGGTACATGTAGATAAATGTAACACATGCAAACAAAAACTTTTGGGTGGGCATCTTCCATTATGTGTGTGTGTGTGTGTATGTGTGTAAGTATGAATACGTATATAAATTGGAAGGTCTCCCAAGAGAAAAAAAATTAAGAAAGACTATCCCAGGACAGAAGTGTGCAATTTCCATGGGCTGGGCTGAGAATTTGACCAAGTTTTTGTTTTTTTGTTAAGATTCTACAAGATTTAAGCCACCAATTGACCCTTAAAATCATGCCAAAATACAGACCAATGCACACACACAAATATGCACAAATACACAGAATCTGATTTATTTGGCCCTGCTCCCTCCAAAGGACCAAAAGAGAACTCAAAAGTTTACATATGATCCTAAGACCCTACTTTAACTGCACCACTATTCTAAAAAGTCAAGTAGCAAGGAGGGGTGGGTGGAAACAGAAGTAATCAAACTTATTGCAAAAACAAGATAAAACAGAAGAACAGAAGAAATATGTCCTGTATCTAGGACTGGTACCACTTGAGTGATAACAAAATATTAATACTGATAACCTATAATGCCCAATTATTACTAAAGGGAAAAGAGACATCTGTTAATACTATTGAAACATTTCCATAATGTTCACACCAGTATTTTGACTAAGAATTACACAATCCTACTCTGATACTTTTGATGAAAAAATGCAGCTGTTGGGTATCTAGCACTCTAGAGCTGGATTTCCTAGCTATGTAATCATCCAGTCTGAATCCTGCAGTCTGGATATTAAAAATCTGGATGAAATTAACTAAGCAGTAGCAAACCCCAAACTGTTATGCTGCTAGAAATAAAAATAGCACAAGTTGTTTAGCAGCCACCTTTTAATCATGCTGGCCTTTTAGCACCACCACCACCAGCAGCAACAAACCAGCAGCATTCTCATTTTTTCCATTCAGGTCACAGTAGATGACACTCTCTTGCACCTTAAGCAATAAGCAAACAATTACTCTAGTCTCAAGAGGATGGTTTTCTTCCCTGGTATCTGGAGTACAATTGTAGACCATCTCTGTCTTGTTATTTTTCTGTTGCCCTCACTAGTCATGCATGTGTAGGCCAGGGGTGGTTGTCAAGAAGAGGTGGAAAGAATGTGTCTGTCTTTTGACTTTTCCACTAAGTTTCACTCCCCAGTCTTTTTCTCAGTGTGTTTCTCCTTCCTCTCTTGCCTTCTGCCCCCATCATAGTATTCAGCAGTGAATCACAATTCTCAGAGTCATAAGCAGCCGGTTATTAACTGCACTATTACAGCCTTTCTTTCTTCAGAACAGGAAGATTGGGATTCTTAGCTCTTTGGCTGACCAAATGACTCTAAGATTTTGGAGTAATTTGAGCCTGATCACATTTTCAGTCCTGGGTTAGAAAATCAAGTGGAAGGGTGGAGGCGTGACAATGTAATAAAACTCAATCAGTGCTAAAATTAGGCCTAGCCATGGAAATAGTGAGCAGAAACAAGCATGCATAGAAGGGTGTATGTGGAGACACCAGACCTGCCAACCCTTGATAAAGGAGTTATCTAGAGACCCATGAAAAAAAATCTGGAGATTCTATAAAAAATAGTGAGATTCACGGTCACGTGAATAACTAACCAATCAGAGCATGTTATATCCAGTGGTAGAAAAAGCAAAATGGAGGCGCCCAGAGTGAAAAGAAATGTGCTGTATGTATATATGACTGTATGGTAATATCGATATTGCATGATCTGAGAAGTGGCGTCATGTCGTTTGTGTGAGAATCAGATTTACGCGCGTATAAGCGCATAAGACCCCCAATTTTTTTTTAAAAAAAGCGTTTTAAATTTGGCGTGAGATTGAGGAGCCTTGTTGTGAGACCGTGAGACATGCCAAAAAATCGTGAGACTCACGGCAGAACCGTGAGAGTTGGCAGGGCTGAGACACACACACATACACACTCTTGGGAGAAGAGGTATTTCTATATGGAAAAATATAAAGCTTTGATGTAGAAGAAAAGTAATATATTTGATATGAAATTTGAATATTATACTTGGAACATAGGAATAGAATATATCAGACCCGGATCTGTAAATATAAAGTTTGAATTGTGAATTTATCTTTTTATAGATATCAATATTCCTAAAAGTAGTATCTTGGAGAGAAGCGGGGAAGAGGGGGAGAGGGAGAAAGGGAGAATGAATGAATGAATGAATGAATGAATGAATGGATGAATGAATGAATGAATGAATGAATGAATGAATGAATGAATGAATGAATGAATATATGACTGACTGATCCAGGTCTGAATGTAAGCCTCTAGTGAATTAAGTTGAGACATTTTAAGAAAGATTGAAGATTGAAGATTGAAATAAAATAAGCCCTTTACTTCTAGGGGCAAAGTAGTTGTGCTGCCTTCCTTTATCAGTTTGAAGTGCTTCTTTTGGCCCTTGCAATAACTTGAAGAAGTTTCCAGTTAACTATAGTAAATGCTTAAAAAGGCTTTCAGCTGGATGAATGCTGAGAAATCTTGAAAAGAGAACCATGGTACCTTCATGACCTTTCAAGGTCTGCTTCCCTCAAGTTACACACACACATACATACACATACACACACATACCCTCAAGTTACACACACATACCATATTTTACTATTTTCATCTGATATGTATCCTATTATGAACTATACTCATTTTTAAAAGTATCTTTCTCTGCAAATCAGAAGTTATCATCTGAGAAAACAACAATGTAGCAACCACTATTTTCTCTTAGTTTAGAAGTCTCATTTGATGGTAAAAAAAAAATGGCTGTCATTATCTGGACTCTAAAAGTTAGATGTTATAAACTACCAGTGAACAAAAAAAACCCACAATAAAACTTCCTGGGAAAAAAGGATATGCAATTTTCTATACATCTTCAGTGGTGGGATTCAATTTTTTTTTACTACCAATTCTGTGGGTGGGGCTTGGTGGGTGTGGCATGGGAAGGATACTGTAAAATCTCCAGTCAGAGGTGGTATTTACCTGTACTGGTTCTCCAAAACTAGTCAGAACCTGCTGAATACCACCTCTGACATCTATAGTGTTGCCAAAAAACCTAATATGGATGTGTTTAATATAGTTTAATCTGAGCTGTGGTGGTGCAGCGGTTAGAAAGCAGTATCGCAAGCTAATTCAGTTTGTTGCCAGGAGTTCAATCCTCAACAGGCTCAAGGTTGATTTAGCCTTCCATCCTTCTGAGGTTGGTAAAACGAGGACCCAGACTGTTGTGGGCAGTATGCTCACTCTATAAACTGCTAAGAGAGGCCTGTAAAGAACTGTAAAGTGTATATATTTATATTTTTCTTTTCTTTTTCTTTTTAAAATGTAGCGTGTAGCTTTAATGTACTACGCAGAATCTGAATGGAAGTTACATTCTATATTAAGTGTTATAATTTTAGGGGAAAGATATAAAGCCGTCATACTCCAATCAGTGACCACAGGAGGAATTTTGTTTAATGAAAAAAGATAATAGACAGCTGAAATAGGACAGACAACGAATATTAATATCATGATCTGATTTGAGATGAAACAAATAAAAATAAAATTAAGAAAGTTAAGAGGGGAGAAGCTATATAGAAAATGTAGAATGGTAATAAGATATGGAATGGTATATAAAAATGAGCATGAATTTGAATTGGTGTCTGTATAAAGAAATGTAACCCGGGATCAGGCTGCTTTCAGAAAAGAGGTTTTTTATTTTCATGTTCTGTGTTGTGTTTGTTTATGTTTGTTTCTAAAAATCAATAAAATTTTCTTCAAAAAAAAAACCAAGTTCAATATTACATCAAAAGCAGTCCCCTGTAGTATTCCTTGATTTAAGTTATTAAATAGCATACATTAAATGGAAATAGAAAACACATCTCCTGGTCACTCAGATCCTGCACTTTATAAAAAAATACTTCATTTGGAAAATGATTTTGATTTTTCATTGATTTTTACCACCTTCTCAATGTCATCAGCTCTAATTCAGTACAGAGATAAATAAATTATTCTCTTTCTGGTTCATGGCATTTTCTCATCTGTTCTTTCATATGCTTCTTCCTTCTATGATAACCTGCACTTAAAAAAAAAACATCCAGAAAACATTTTCTCTGTAATTAATAATCTAATGGATCCTCAAAGCTGTTTTTGAATGTGTTAGCCCTAATTGTGATCCGTTCTCCAGAAATACAATTCCAACTTAATCTTCAGCATCTGCTTAGGAGTGCAATTGAAGTTCTAAACAGCTGGACTCATTCTGTGAATGATCTATGATTCTTTGGAGAATGAACCATGTTCGTTCTAAGTGTTGCTCTAATTTCCTTTGAAAACTTACAATATAGGAAATTGTACTTTGCAGAGTTAGAAACATACACTATCGTAAACAGTTATATTGTCAGAGAGCAAACAGTACTCTCTGCCCTTGCTAATGGGTGTATACTTTCTTCTCAAAGAAGAATTACAGAAAGACTATTCTGTCATAGTTGTGCATGAATTAACATTTTAGGAGGTTTCCCCAAGATTGGAACATATATCAATAGACCAAAAAGAATGTAGTTACTATGAGTAATGTTGCTCCTTTCATAACACCTTCAAATCTCTTTAAAAAATTTTTTTCTATTTCCAGTCTTTGCCATTACACTATTAACAGAAATACACCCAGCTGCAATTTTACAACAGCCCAGATGGCTGTCAAGTCTTCTGTCATACTGCTGAATGTGTTTAGGGACATGTCCTTAATTATATTTTATCAGTGGATAGCGGTAGCATTTGTATATTCCATTGTAAAAATCTGCTTTTTGTTGCCTGCCCTAAATATGCCACTTATGGTACAGCAGCAGCTGAGGGATGATACTGCAGTCTAGTTTTAAGGGTGGGGAAGGAGGGAGAAAGAGTATAGAAGGAAGGAAGAAAGAAAGGAAAGAAAGAAAAAGAGGAAGGAAGAGAGAGAGAAAAAAAGAGAGAGAGAGAGACAGAGAAAGAGAGAGAGAGACAAAGAAAGACCATTGCATAATATAGTTTTAATGTAGTGACAAATGATGTCTTGTCAGGGAGAAACTGTGAAAATTATGGCATAAATGGAACAAAAGCAGATGTTTTATATTCTATTTTGATTGTATGCTTGCCATTTTATTTTTATTTTGTGAGTTGCCCAGAATCAATAGGAGTCAGGTGGCATCTAAGTTGAATGAACTTGAAAGAAAGAAAGAAAGAAAGAAAGAAAGAAAGGAAGGAAGGAAGGAAGGAAGGAAGGAAGGAAGGAAGAAAGAAAGAAAGAAAGAAAGAAAGAAAGAAAGAAAGAAAGAAAGAAAGAAAGAAAGAAAGAAAGAAAGAAAGAAAGAAAGAAAGAAAGTGTCTTGGGCAAGCTACCCCTAGCCATCCATTTCTTATCTCACATCTTTAACAAACTATATCATGTGGGGTAGGTCTCTGATGGTCCTAGATGTTAGCAAAGTAGATTCTGTCAGCTGCCAGATTTTTGTGGCTCAGATATAATAATCCAAGGAGGAGATCTCGCTAACAGCCCTATAGAAACAGGAGGGAGATAATGTACAAATAGCTGCTTCTATTGCTACCACCATTATCACTATTATCTGCTGGTGTTCCCAAATCAGCCACCATCACAGCAGCAGTTGCAACAGAAGTAATATATCTTATTTAAAAATACTTGTATCAGTTTCTTTCTGACCTTCAGTTGGGCGACAGTTATTGAAGCAAAGTAATTCAAGTGGACTAATTTACAGAGTGCTTGGACTTATAACTCTCATGGAAATGAAATTTGGTAAAATTGTGACAAAATTTGGTAAAAGTTCAGAACCACTGCTGTACTATTACAGTCTGCTGCAATCACATGATCCTCATTTCCACTGGTCTCTGACAGTTTACCAAAAATCAATGGGGAAGCCAGCATAAATATAAAATTTATTGTGATAGCTAATACTCCCTATGAACTTTCCAATAGCAAAGGATTTGCTTGTGGGAAGTTTGCAGGAAGAAAGTCAGTGGGGAAGTTGACAAGGAGGTTATTGAGGTCTCCTCTACTCACACATTGCCTCTAAGCCCCTTTTACATTTGTTTCACACTAAACATTCACAGAGACTTTTGATCCCCCTTCCACCCAGTAGTAGCTACTTATATGTTGCCTGGCTTTGGACTTTCAACTTCTTGCTGACCTTATGATCTTCATTTAAGTCAATGGGAAAGCTGGCAGGAAATCAAAAGCCAAAAAGGAAGGAAGGAAGGAAGGAAGGAAGGAAGGAAGGAAGGAAGGAAGGAAGGAAGGAAGGAAGGAGGGAAGGAAGCTTCCTGCCAACTTGCCACAAGGAAACTGAAAATAATGATACATGAAAATAATGTCATACATTTATTAAATACCAGAGTTATTCATACTGGTAAGAGTGTTAATTTAAACCAGAGAAAAAATGGTCAGAAAAAATTGAAAGTAAATATTGATATGGTAATATGATGTAAGAGAAGGTGGTATGATAGATATTAAACCAGTAACTATGATGTGTTGGAAATTCCATCACTGGAGGAGATTGAAAGATAGTAGAGGTTCCTTTAATTCTTTAAATTTCTTATATCTTTTATGTGCAACTTTATTTACAGAAGTTTAAAAATACGGTTAGTCGAAACAATATTTGGATATAATGAACAAGTGGGTGAGATGCTTTTCATCTTCTAGAACTTGCATGCTTAGAGTTTAGGAGAGCAGAGTGGTGTTTCATTAGTATCTGATTTATCCACGTTTCCATCAAGTGATACTTGGTGGATTTTTACATTCCCACTTTTTTCTTCACAAAAGCTTTTTGAAACAGATTAGGTAACAACTATGTTGGACAGGACTGAGAATTTCCATCCAAGCATATATAAAGAATATCAAGTTAAGGCTAGGTCACATCACCCGACGGATGCAAAACGTATGTAAAAGGACACAGCGGATGGCCAAAAAACCGGGGGTGGCTCCATCCGTTCTTATC